>VXAA01006139.1:62654-77260 GCA_013399115.1 Anseranas semipalmata | reverse complement strand
AAAAAAAACAAAAAAAATTTTGTGCACTAGCTTTTGTTTAATATTTACTTTTAAAATATTTGTTCTTGACCAAAAGTAAATAGTTATAGGATAGGTTTTGTATTGTTCTACTGTGGGCAGTGGACATTTTTCTAGTTATTTTTCAATCTTACTGGAAGTATTTTGAACGTTATAGAGAGGAAAAAGTTAAGAAAAGAGACAAATACATATATAATGCTCAAAAAATTATTGTGCATTTTGTGATTTCGTAACAGTTTTAATTTAAGATATTACTAAGGATTTGGACCATATTAATTTCCCTTTTCTAATCAAACACAAGCATGAAGTGCTGTCAATCCCTATGACATAAAAACAAACACCAAAACATATATAGTCATGGTAAAAGAAAACAAAGCAAAACAAAATAAAACAACAACAACAACAAAAACATTGTATCTTCTAATTCAAAACAAGCATATAAAATTTCCTTTTATTAGAATCTTTGTGCAACAAAGTTAAGAGGTACAATTTAGGAATGTACAAAAATAAGCAGATACATAGAAAGGTAGATCTTTTCTGTTTATTCAAGTTTGTGGTATATAAATGCTGCTATCAGTGAAAAGAGTTGGTGAAGGGGTGTTTCTTCCAAGCTCAGCTAAAGCTAAATTACCCGAAAGGTTCAAAAAGCACTCCCATGTACAGCACTAGAAATGAAACAACACTTTTTTTTTTTCCAGAATTCCAAAAAGAAAATATTCCATTCCTAAAGTAGCAACAGAAGCTATGATCAGTTGACTTGTACGTCAGCAAGTCAGTGCTCTATAGAATATAAGTCAAGCAGTCCTGCTGTCTGCTTTTCTGCATGGTTATTCATGAGAATAGATGTCTTTTCCATGGACACACCTTCTATTACATATTTCATCTAAGCTCATATACTGCCAAAAACAATTTAAAAATTTAGAAAACTTAAATTGTACGAGGCAATTTGCACTATGCACCTTAATAATCTGGTAGTGTGTGAACATGACTGCTTGTACCGTCATGCTTTCACAAGTTTTCTGTATCTGGGATACTGTCAAAGGCACTTTGAGAAAGTGGACCAGGCAAGTCATGCTGTAAAAGTATCTGATTTAGCAGCTAACTGGCCAGGATTCTCCTCCCAGGACTCCTCTCACCTACCAGGCTTAGCAGATGTAGTGAGCGATGGTCATATTTTAGCTCAGTACTGACAGTAAAATAATATACTACTTTCCTCTAGAGAATTTACTTATGTTAAACTATTTTATACCTCCAGGAGTGTGGTTTTATTTTAAGATTTGCTAATTTTTGTACCATTTCTTTGTAAAGCAAACTTAACTCATTATCTTCCATATTTGCCCCCTCTGATAAGGAAGTGGAGAACCCAAGTGGAGAATCCAGTATCTTTAGTACTAATTATTTTAGTTAATATTTTTTTAATACTACAGTCCTAAACTTCCCTTGTTCTGCTAGATATTTCCAGTTGTCATCTGTATGCAACTCAAGACTGTGACTTCATTTCTTCTATTTCAGTGTACTAGGACTTGTTTCACCTGCTCTTATGCTGGTTGCATACCTGATGTGAAGATAGTGGTAAAAGATGAAAATGATATATGATATCCTTAAAGATATCAGCAGACAAAATACAGAAAGTATAGACAAATTAAAAATCTCAGCTGTTTTCTGCAGACATGTTTAATTATAAAGATGCAGTGATAAGCATAATAGTTCAATAGCCAAGAAAGGGATGTTTACAAAGGTAAGAGATTTATATCATCAGCTGCTGGAAAAGCCAAGCTGTCCTGGTGTAAGCAAGACTAAACCAAAAGTTTAGTAGTATGTGAAGTTATAATACCTAAATAATATCCATCTCAGACTCTGACTCATGTTTTTCTTTCGAAGCACAATAGAAGCATAAATTCTGGTCATCCAGGCTGTCCATGGGAAATTGCCATTGTAGTGTATCAATGAAAATTTAGGGGAGAACAGTGGAATTGTCAAATCCTAATTGTTCCATTAATGAAAAAGTGCAAGACTCTTCCATTAGCATAGTTGTTCTTGAGCCACTGCACAACTTTATGTACTTCCAATGGGATTTGATCCTTTATGTTATCAAAAGCAGTAGGCATTTCCTCAATTGGTATGAAGGCTAAGGCTTGTAGGTAATGGAGCTTCAAATTGGATTCTGGATTAAATCCATGCTGAGTTGCCAATCCAGCACTTTGTGTTCTTTGCCAATAGCTTTGGCTCAAGCCAAAGAAGCAGGCTTTGTTCTAAACTGGTGCAAATTCCTTGGTTGCTGTGATTGTAGCTTGTTCAAAGTGAGTGATCACATATGTAAGTCTTAAGTAGAGCTGTGCAAAACTTGGCAGCTTGAGTGCACAAGGGGTTTGGTGAACCTTCATTTGGCTTCTGTGCTTATGGGTTTGAATTAGTGTTAGGAAAATTAAAGAATGAGGTAGGAGATGCACTAAATAGAAGCATCTCAAGAAATAAAATGAGTCACAGACAGACACATCTAAAGTAGACAGTCAAAAGTGAGGGACTGCAAAAATCATGTTTAGTGTAATTTAGATACAGATTTATTATTTAATTACATTTGCTATAATTCATATACAGATATATGCAAGAATACAACCTTTTTTTTTTTTTTTTTTAATGGAAGTGAATCCTTCACCCACTGAAAACAAGAGCAAAAGCAAAACTTTTCCTGAATGAAGATTGACAATGATTTACTTAGTTCTGTACTGCTCATATTACACTTTATAATTTGTATGTCTTCTTTGCCAGAATACTCTTACTCATTAAGTCTTTTCAAACTCTTTTTAATTTAAGATTTACACATTAATAAATTATGTGTAAGTAGTGGGCTATGGTATACGATTCTGTTAAATAACAGCCTTAGCACCAAACTGACTTGGAATAGAATAGCCCACTTCAATTCTGGTTTTATGTCTTCTTTCTCCTTCAGTATTTCATTAGAGTGACAAAATGGTAGTAGGAAGAAATTCCTTCTTCTAGATGGTATGAATTTAGGGTGAGCACTTAGATAGACTGACAAAATATACTTGAAAACATAGCTTTTTTTTTTTTTTATGTGGCTATATTTTGCTTCTTCTACTCTAAATGTTGGCATTAATTTCATAATAACAATGATGATAAGATACCTTGATATAATTCAGGCTTTTCATGAATCACTATGTTCTCCTTGGAAAGAAAATACACTACTACTACTGTGTCTGCTACTACTACTACTAGCATTGTTCCTGTTTTTAAAATGCAGAATGTAATTAATTGACTAACTATTGCTTTCCACTCAGTCTCACCATTCAAAATTCCCCTTGCAGCATTTTCAGCTGTTCTTAGTGGAGAAACCTTGGCCAAGATAGACAGAAGAGCCTGAGTTCTCCAGTGCACCATCTCAGACTGTTACTCCATGTGACAGTTGCAGCTGGTGCAAATGCGTGGGATGCTCTTAATTTCTCCAGAGGACCAACGTTGTTCAGAAAACAATCAGGGAATCTTTAAGTTGCTTTTAATTTGAGAAAGATACCAACCTGTTTGAGGATGTTACTTTAATGGGATACATAGGGAAATGCCATTGATGTGATTATATAAAGTCCATCTATATTTTCAAGACAAAGCTTCAAGTTTCCAAAACCAATAGTGAGCAGTGCAGGACAAATGATAAAATAGACTTGGAAATTTAGGCTATCTATTACCATCTGATGTTGACTCAGCAGGGGAATCCTTCCTCTGAGTTTTTCTGTAATCAGTGCTCCTGTATTTATGCATCTCATTTTTCCAAGAGGAAATGGAGCAAAGCTCATGATTCTTACCAGTTCTTTTCACAGTAGCAGTCCTCAGGTTTTAGCCAAATTTGAAGCAATTCCCAATGGGAAATTATGTCAGCAAAGATGTGCAGCACAGTGGTTGTGGTAGACATTGCAATTTATTTCTAAGGAGCCTTTGTGTGAAAGGGGCACACTTCCCTGTCAGGGATGGGGAGATCCATGTCCACCAGCTCTATTGGTTATTGTTTATTTGTCTGTAAACACAAACAAACAATCTAATAAGAAGAAAATACTTTCCTCTACTTCTATCTTAAATGTTATAACACATTCCAGAAATTAGAGTGTAGTTATAAAAGTAGCTACAGAGGTTCTGATAGTCACATTGGTTGTCTTTGGCTTATAGAGTACCGATAAGGATTTTTGTTGTGGTCTAGCCCCGGCAGGCAGCTAAGTACCACACAGCTGCTTGCTCACTCTCTCCAGGTGGGATGGGGGAGAGAATCAGAAAGGTAAAAGTGCGAGAACTCATGGGTTAAGATAAAGACAGTTTACAAGGTAAAGCAAAAGCTGTACACACAAGCAAAGCAAAACAAAGAGTTCATTCGCTGCTTCCCATTGGCAGTTCAGCCACTTCCAGTAAAGCAGGGCTCATAACACATAATGGTTTCTTGGGAAGGCAAATGCCATCACTCCAAATGTTCCCCCCTTTCTCTTTCTTTACCCCAGCTTTCATTGCTGTGCATGACAACATATGGCATGGAATATCCCTTTGGTCAGACTGGGCCAGCTGTCCTGGCTGTGTCCCCTCCCAGCTCCTTGTGCACCCCCAGTCCCCTCACTGGCAGGGCACCACAAGAAGCTGAAAAGTTCTTGGCTCTGTGTAAACGCTTCTCTGCAACAACTAAAAACATTGCTGTGTTACCACCATTATTTTCATCAAAAATCCAAAACACAGCATTGTGTAAGCCTCTATGAAGAAAGTTAATTCTGTCCCAGCCAAAACCATGAAAATTTCATAGGCAAATTTACCACACAAAAATGAATACTCAGGTATTTTTAACTTTGCACCCAGGAGAGGAGACTTGTATGTTAGCTGGTGTATGGCTATTATTAAGTCCAATTGGACTGAGAGCACTTTCTGGGCATGAAAGAAAACAGCTCCTAAACTAAGTTGAAAACATACAGCTAATGAACAAAGTAAAGAAGAATGTAACAGAACCGATATAAAACATTGTTTTTTCTAATAGGAAAGTCTTAAAAAATGTAATGGAAAATGATATCTGGTATAGTTTATTTTAGGACTGTCTTATTGCATTAACAAAAATAGCAGATATTTTTTATCTCTATTATAAAATGCAATAGTACCATTCAGAAAACAATACAGTTTATTGAAATTCTGTAGATTTTTTAAAGTAATTTCCAAAGAAACATTGCACAAGCTGCTTACATTTCATCCCTATCAGAACTTTATTGTGAGAGAACATGTTTTGGTTAACTAAAGAGGAGCTATATTTTTATGTACAAGTGCCTACAAAATAAATAGTGATGTAAGAAAATCACAGAGTGGAAGTTATAATCAGCACAGGTAATTTGGTTAACAAGAGTATGGTTTTGTGAGGAAAGAACTTACAAGCTATTTTAAGAAGAGTGAAATGATTGATGTAACTTACAAGAAAATAATTTATTTGGTTGAAATAAGCACCATGATACACACTGAACATTTACCTTAGAAGGTATATTTACAAGATGACTTCAATGAAGTTCATTTTGTGACATAATTAGCCAAAGTGAGACAGCAGTGAGCAAATGAAAATAGAATTAGTCTAGAGTTATGTTTCTTTCTATTTTTTTTTTTTTTTGAGAGAAGATATATTATCAAAAAACAAAGTTAGATGAGAAGTGAGTATAAGTAACTTTTATATTATTATAGGAAACATGAAAATAGCATTTCTGTAAGACATTTTTAGAATAAAGCAACCTCACATCCTCTATTTATAGTACTGTCTATGTTCGAAGGCCTTATTTCTTAAATATATATTTAGCACAACTTCCCGTTAGATAGTGTGCACTGAACTCTGTGACACAGATAAGGTTGCTAAACTGCAGAATATGTGAGTGATTCCTGCTAGGAAATATGGGAAATAAGTGATAGAGGTAGGTATATCAAATGCATCATCAGATTTTCTCGTTCTGTTCTCTAGACATGGGAAACTAGTTTCCTCACCTGTCTTTTGACTACACTATAATCAAATGAGAAATTCACAATAAGCCATGGACAGAAAGAATTTTCTTTCAAATTCCTGCAAACAGGCCTAATTTTGGTCTTACTTTGTATGTGAAAATACTTCATTAGTATTAAATAGTAGTGATAAGACAAAGGGTAATGTTTTTAAACAAAAAAGGGTAGGTTTACATTAGACATTCAGAAGAAATTCTTCACTGTGAGGGTGGTGAGGCGCTGGAACAGGTTGCCCAGAGAAGCTGTGGATGCCCCATCCCTGGAAGAGTTCAAGGCCAGGTTGGATGGGGCTTTGCACAACCTGATCTAGTGGAAGGCATCCCTACCCTATGATTCTATGATTTTATGAAACACAGCTTTACTCAGAGGTTCTGACCAGTATTTGGGGTTTCACTGAATTAACTTGTCACCTTACCCTGCTAAAGATCAATAACAACAAAAATTGTTATCTATTAGTATTTTAACATGTGATTATCAATAACAATGAAAACAATCATATGAGGTCTTTTTTTTTTTTTTTTTTTTTTTTTGTACAACAGATGTATAATCTTCTATAGATGTTAAACAATGGGAGCTGGTGGAGTCACTAAGGGAAATGATGTACAATGAATTTACAGAGAAAGATATTTAGGCCTTGAAGTTCTGACCACATTGTACGTTTTTCCATTTCATGTATTTCACAAAAAGGAGTATTAAATCTTCATGTTACTATGGCTAGCACTCAGTCACTCCATCTTTTTTTAAACTACGGTATTTCTTCAACCTGAGGTATTGCCTGTTAATAGAGTTTATTTTCCAGCCAACTCTTATTCCAACAAGTCATAATTGCCTGCTACCCAGAGATCTTTACACAGGCTCCATGATAAACTTTTTCCTTATAATTAACTACTCCAAGGAAAGGTCTCTGGCCTAGATGTTTTGAGAATTATTTCTTGTCTTCTTTCTGCATTTTACTACTACTATAATGGTCCAAGAAACAGCCCATCATCTATAGTTAAGACTTTGAAGAAGATAGCAGTTCCAGGGAAAATATTTTCCTCTTCATCATAGAGATGTACCTTGCGTATATGAATACCAGTTGTTGTCTGCCTTTCTATAAACCAGTAGAACTGGTAAGTAAATCCAAAGTGTGTCTTTAACAATCTTTCAACTGAAAATCAAACATTTTCAGGAAATAAGACTGAAAATTATAGTGAAAAATGACTTTGATCTAGTTTTTCACAAGCTATACTTTCTGAAAAAAAAAAAACCTTCTCTTTTGAATAGCGAAAAAAAAAACATTTTGAAAAGGCTTAGCATTTCTCTCTCTCTCTCTCTCTCTCTCTCTCTTTTTTCCTAAGAGTTTTATATTAATTTTGTGGATCTCATTGATATTATCTATCTATATATCTCATAATCTCCTCATTACAACTCATAAATAAACAATTCCGTTTCAAGGTACCCATATATTTTATCTTGAGTGAGACTGCTTTTCATCCATATTACTTCCTGACTTTCCATGCAATGACTGATTGTGTGTTTGTTTTATTTATTTAGTTTGTTCTTTTGCCAAAACCTCTCTCCTTTCCTTTCCAGCTTCAATCCTTATGAAACTTTCAAGATAGTCATATGCAAAGACTGGAATGAATGTAGTTTTGCAGTCATATTCACAATGCTTTATCTTTCTATAAACATTCTTGAGAGCAAAATTTGATCATATAAAAGCTCAAGAAAAAATAATTATGACTATCACAAAGAGAATCAGAAATATCAACAAATTTATAATTTTCACATAATTAAGTGGTAGCCTTTTCATTTTGCAATTACTAATTTTCTCTAGCTACTCAACACTCAGACAGACAGACACTACATTTGCAATACACATTGTTTTGATATGATTGTTTTAGTTGCATCAGTCTCTTCTCATGATGTGTGACTGTATTGGGCTTACGTGGCAAGGGTTTGGTAACAAGGGGGCTGAAGGGGCTGCCTCTGTGGGTAGAGCCCAGCAGCTGCCCCATGTCAGATCAGAGCCAGCTCCAGCCGGCTCCAAAAGGGACCGCCGCTGGCCAGAGCCGAGCCAGGGAGCAACGCTGGTTGGGCCTCTGGGAGAGCAGAGCTAAGGAAGGGAACAAACTGCTGTGCAACAGCAGCTGGGAGAGAGGAGTGAGAAATGTGAGGGGAACAGCCCTGCAGGCACCCAGGGCAGTGCAGAAGGAGGGCAGGAGGGGCTCCAGGCGCCGCAGCAGAAGCTCCCCTGCGGCCCGTGGAGAGGCCCATGGTGGAGCAGGCCGTCCCCCTGCAGCCCATGGGTACCACACGGAGCAGATCTCCACGCTGCAGCCATGGAGGAGCCCCCATGGAGCAGGTGGATGTGGCCTGAAGGAGGCTGCGGCCCATGGGAGCCCCCGCAGGAGCAGGCCCCGGGCCGGAGCTGCAGCCCGTGGAGAGGAGCCCACGCAGGAGCAGGAGGCCTGGCGGGAGCTGCCGCCCGTGGGGGAGCCATGTTGGAGCAGTTTGGTCCTGAGGGATGGACCCCGTGGTACGGACCCATGTTGGAGCAGTTCTGGAAGAGCAGCCGCCTGTGGGAAGGATTAGTTCAGGAAGGACGGCATCCCGTGGGAGGGACCCCACATTGGAGCAGGGGAAGAGAGTGACCGTGAAGGAGAGGCAGAGACGAAACGTTACGGACTGACTACAACTCTTATTCACTGTTCCCCTAAGCCACCTGGGAGAACGAGGTAGAAGAGGATAGATGGGGGGAAGGTGTTTTTAGTTTGTTTTTAGTTTCTCACTGTTCTAGTCTGCAAGTCATAGGCAATAAATTATATTAATCTCCATATGCTGAGTCTGTTTTGACAGTAATTGGTTAGTGAACTCCCTGTTCTTATCTCAGCCCTTGAGCCCTTTCTATTGTATTTTCTCACCTTTTCCCTTTGAGGAGGGGGAGTTAGAGAGTGGTTGTGGTGGAGTTCAGCTGCCCAGCAGGGTGAAACCACCACAGTGACCCACTTCTGGATGAATCTACTGAAGGATTTAAGAATCTATGTGACAATTTTAGCATGTAAAATTCACCATTTAAATGTTACTAATATCTCTGAAACACCTAGTTCATTGCTATGTACCTATAGACAATTAAACATCAAATTTACTACCTGTTAAAGATGAGGAAGGCATACTCCCAGAACGTGCATCCACGTCCTTGCACAGAACTTCTGGTTTGGGGATTCTCATGTAAGTAGGGAGAAGGAGTGCAATGGCCAAGATCAGTGAAGGTGAGCAAAAGAGAGAATCAACTTCAAAATTCCTCAGAGAGCAAGTACTGACTTCAGAAACTCACAAGGAAAGTTGTTTAGGTTGAATATGCAGATACATTCCTAAGTCCTTTTTCTGAGTTAGGCAGAGTGAAAATTTTGGGAGCAGGTATTGTTGTATACCACAACTCTGAGCTTCAGGACATGGGAATAGTTCCAGGTATTTCCCCACCCCTGCCCCTGCACAAGCAAAGGCACCAAAGCATGTTGGCCAGGACCATGTCCAGGCAGCTTTTGAAGATCTCCAAAGGGGAAGACTCCACAATCTCTCTGGGCAACCTGTGTCAGTGCCGATCACCCACACAGTAAAGAAGTGCTTCCTGATTTTCAGAAGGAACTTCCAGTCTTTCAGTTTGTGCCCATTGCCTCTTGTCCTGTCACTGGGCTCCACTGACAAGATCCTGGCTCTGTCCTCTTTGCAGCCTCCTTTCAGGTACATTGATAAGATCCTTACATTGTGATTGCCCCATCATCCAGATTGTTAATGAAGATGTTAAACAGGACCCAATATTGACCCCTGAGCTACACTGCTAGTTACTCGCCTCCAACTAGACTTTCTGCCACTGATCACCACCAATTGGACCCCACCATTCAGCATTTGTCAGTCCACCTCAAGATCCAATTCAGAAGCACTTCAAAATTGGTGTTATAATTTCTTTTATTATTATTATTTAGTTTTCCTACTAGGAAAAAAGTTTAAAGTGGCTCTTAGATTAGCTTTATCACATTGCAGTACACAAAATATAGTTTGGTCCTAAATACTCTGAAAAATGATTTGGTTGTTTTTCTTCCAGAATATCCTAAAACATTAGTTTTCTAAAATGAGCTAAGATCGGGAAATCTGCAAGCTAAATATTAACTCCCAGGACACAAGGAGCTGAGATTCATATAATTGGAGAATATACTTAGAAGGCAGAGTCATAGCATCACTCTAGGGAGGAGAAATGGAAAGTAGCCTTGAATGGATTGTAAATATCAGCACTTTAGGTATTCTTATCTAACAAAACAAAGTTAAATTTTCTACATGTAATTACTTCTTCCACAAACCCTGTTTATAGCAGAAGAGTCCTCTTCTGAAATTAAGATATTATTAATCTACCTAGTAATATAGACATTTTTGTTTTGTTTTAGCTGCCAGGTTAATTTGCTTTAGTTAGGATGGAGTAAATGGCAAGGGACATTAGCATTTATCAATAAATAAATTAACTATTAAGAAATTTAGATCTAAACAAGCACTTAGGCATCTTAATCAACACTTAGGAAGAATTTTGACATCTTTGTCCATAACAGCAGCTTTAGAGCCAAATGGTGCCTGATCCTGGAGGCACAATTCGGGGGGGGGGGGGAGACAGTGGAGGAAGAACAGAAGGACAGAAAGTTTTTGGTTTCACTGCTCCCTAAGAATGGATGTTGTGGATTCTGACTCATACGTAAAGGACTATCTGCAAAATTTGCAGCAAGATATATATATGCAAAAACTGGTGGTAGAGACCAGGACTGTACAGATGAGTTTCCTAGCCAGAAAACTATAGCATCAAGATCCCAGTTCAATTTTCATTTTCTGTTCTTGTGAATCTTGAAATCATGTCTGCCCAGTGAGACTTCCAGCAGACTATGTTGAAATCACCTCACTCTCCATTGCCAAGAGCCTGACAGACAATGTTCTCTTACAGGAGAATATTTCTCAATTTGAAATACAATAAAAATGTTTAAGTCCTTTCTCAAAAGCATATCACTAGAGAACAATTGATCTTGATCAGGTTGATTTTTACAATTAATTAGAATTGCTATTGTATATTATTTTTCATATGTAATTTTGCAAAAGCACTCATAAATATGTTTTCAGTTCTAACCAGATTAAAAAGGAATCAGTATCTTCTGTTCATTCAAAAACTGATGAAGTTATAGTAAATTGTTTCTAAATGTTCTTGTCCTTCCTGAGCAGGAAGCTAAAGTACCACTGCATAAGTACAAGAAGGTGCTCAATAAGAATTTAGGAAGGTGTATTCTTTCCCCTTCCCAGGTATGCTATTGTAGAGTCTGCCTCCTAGTTCATGGCAAATGTATCTTGTTATTTTTTTTCCCTGAGTTTTGGAAAATATTCAGTGAATTTTCAGAGTGGTGTCATACGAAAACACGAGGCTCAGCTCCATTTTAAACTTCATGGATAAAAAAGAAATACCAGACCAAAAAAAAAAAAAAAAGCATCTAACTGGCTAGCCAGATTTTGAAAAAGAGCAAGAATTGTGGAATTGTTATACTTTACATGTTTGAAGGCTGCTAGGCCTCTAGTTCAAATATAAGATGTCCAGAGCTGAGTCCAGATGAAGATCTGCAAGAATTTCTGCCTCAGTGAGGGACAAACTGCTGGATCCTTTGGAGGCTGCAAAAAGCAGCTGAAGATGAACCTAACTTTCTCATCAGAAGGTGGACTGCAATACGAAAAGAATCAGTATGCCTTTCCTCTCACCTCTTATGCTTTTACTGGACAAAGTGCATATGGATATGCATCAAAATTATTATCTGTACTTAACAAACTGGGAATAACAGCCCACTAATAGTGAATTGTCATTGTTCCAGTTATGGTGATAAGGAAATTTTATACATTAAATTAAAATAGGTAGGTCTAGGTGATCTTGGAGGTCTCTTCCAACCTAAATAATTCTGTGAAAATAAGTAAATCCTCTAACTTGTA
Organism: Anseranas semipalmata; assembly: GCA_013399115.1. Lineage (NCBI taxonomy): Eukaryota > Metazoa > Chordata > Aves > Anseriformes > Anseranatidae > Anseranas > Anseranas semipalmata. Next base: position 65,242 of record VXAA01006139.1, on the reverse strand, counting down.
AGTTTTTATTAGGTTTTAATCTAAAAAACTCATCCAGAAAAAGAACAAATGGCAGGACTTGTGGATGATAAATGTAAGGTAGGAAAGACTAAAGAGAAAACAAAGACAAGGTCCTACAGGTCCTTTACAGTATGCCTGTTCCTAGTTTTGAATTGAGTTGGTCCTGACTTTATTCTGTTAGATAATATCAAGTTTAAGCTTAATTTTCATGGATGGAAAAGGCCTTTCACTGGCAAAGTGCCTGAAAACAATCTGTTTCTGAGAACAACAACTGAGAAGTTAGTAGAAAAGAAAAGGGGACACAGTCATCTGAGATGTTTCCCATGTGTTTTATTGCTTAGGATAATACTGAGAAAATTAAGATTCTAATTATTTAAATATAAGGATTCTAATAAACTCCTTATAGACAAAAGCAGCTTCCTTTTCTGGGATATTTTTTTCCATTTTTCTCCATCTGTCTTTTCATATTGTAAGCTCTAGGGGTAAGGTCTGTGCATTCATATATATTTGTAAAGCATTTGGCACTCACTGTACTTAATGCAAACACTAAAAGTCAACACAGTATAAAATATTAGCCCTTCAGTTATATTAAATTAGAATGGTTCACTTAGCTCCTCTCTCCTTTCTGCTTTCTGCGAAGGGCACCAATTAAAGTAACCTGAAGGAAAAAAAATAAAAAATAAAAGAGTGTATTAAATCATGGGGGTTTGATATCCTCTAGACTAGTTTTACCACAGTTAAATTTTTGGTTCATGGTGTTGCACGTGGCTTTTTTTCATGCAACTGAAATTAAAATCAAGGCACCAAAAATGAAGTAATTGAAAGAGGCTAGTTAAACTATAGGTTATTTCCTTCCTTGCTACTTCCTCATAGTTTTCTAGAAACAGAGAACATATCATGGCAGTGTTATTTCCTCATCCCAGCTAACCGGGAAATGCATAGAGAGTACACAGAATGTTTCCTTCTAGAGTTTTTGTTTGTTTGTTTTATGGTATTGTGTGAAGTATAAACTTCACAGGAAATAATATGAATCAAATATAAACTAAAGCCAGAGAGCGAGGGTGAGGGAAGAGAAGTGGGGGAGGTCTGCTGCCATTTCTTCCCAGGAGGAGAAAAACTCAGTGAAGTTCCCTTCCAGGCTTCCAATGAGTCTCACAGGTATGGACTTGACAACTTCTCAGAGGTCTTATTTTTAGGAGTGAGTCATACCCATCTTCTGAAAAAGCAAATTATTTTAAAACATTCTTAGTTGCTGAAAATCACTATTCTTCATGGATATATTAAGGGTATACTAATTGCCTACAGATAAAGATATATTAATTACCTAGTGATAAACTCTTCTTTAAAAATGTTGAGCTCCTATAGCAAGCACTTGAAGATAATTAAGAACTTGGGATAATTGAGAAATGTAGGGCACATCCACATACACTTCACATAAGGTTATTCAAGCTAGTCCCTGAAGGGAGGATATGTATATGCCAGTGCTATGCCACACTGGTACACTAGCTCATGTATAGGAATCAGGATAGCTATCAAATATGGTATTTGCAATGGGACTAATTAGGTCATTTCATTTTCATATTGTGATTGTTTCTAGTTTCAGAGCCAGCTGCGTGTCTTTTCACAGTGCAGTATTGTTCAGTATAGATATACCTTTAAAGTTATTATGCATACTTAGTGCTTCTCCCTTACATATTCATCCTATGCACTGAATGAATTAGGATCCCCAATGGAAAACAGCAAACAATAATTCATAAACTTCTATATATTTTACTACTCTCTATTTGAGATTTCCTAACTTTAAATGATTGAATTTTGCCATTTGATTTTTGAAGATAGGAAGAAATAGAAACATATTTTTATATAGTTGTGAAAACCCTCCATTCTGTGCTTTAATAAATATTTGAACTGCAACCTTCACAGCTGAGACTGATGTTCCTGTAGTAGGAGACAATTATTATCTCAGTGGGGAATAGTCAAACTGATCAAGTTTCATCACTGGTTTTGGAGGGACCTTAGCATAGGCTGACTCTTTCTTCAGCTTCCTACCACAGAAGCTTTTGGCCAGATGTGAGGAAAGAATTATTTGGGTTACCTTGGTGCTAGGAAAAACTGAAACACTTTTTATGCCTTTTGATTTATAAGAACAAAATGTAGAATATTTGCTCCAAATACAGGTGTTTTTTTTTTTTTTTTTTTTCCTGGAAGAAAGGTAAACACAGGAACAGAGTAGAAAACACATAGATGAGCTGTCACTGGTAGAAGACAGTGCATAAAGTTGGATCTTAAACACAGGTGCTACTGATCTCAGAGAGTCATTTAAAAAAATATCCAGGTTTAATTATATTTGAGCAGTGTGGGGCAAAAAGCATATTTTCTGATATATTAACAATATCTGAAAGATGTTGATGACTGACTGGGAACTACTAGCCACTGCAGCAATGTGTAACTAATATATCTCTCTATTTATACAGATATTAGTAAAACTACTGTACAGGAGTAAGGAAAATTTCGTTCCGATTTAAGAGTATTGTAAAAGTTTTTTTCCCACCCTGAAGTTTGGGATTTTACTTAAGAAATTTCTTGAA
>VXAA01006139.1:48668-62609 GCA_013399115.1 Anseranas semipalmata | reverse complement strand
AAAAAAAACCAACTTCTTTATAACAACAACAACAAAAAGATACAAATATTTTTTTCATAAATATGCATTTCCTTTTTTCAGAGTTAGAATGAAACACTGAATTTTTGTATCTCCCTCTCTGATTGAAGTATGAGTAATTGCACATATAATTGAACTGCCAGATATAATTTTTCTGATTAGAAACGTACAGATTTCAGCTTGGTTTTCTAGTTTGAAACTGATCTAGCACCATAGATTTGTAGCTTAACATGATCTATTGAGATAGATTTCCATTGGTTTCTTTGTGGAAAATAAATTCAGGCAATTCACAAACACTTAATTCCATTAAAGATTAACTCCATTAAAATATTGTCATGGTACTGAAGTGATAAATGTGACAGCAATAGGCTTGATTCATGCCTGGGATACACTGAGTTTTAGAAGTCACATCTTTGAAAGCAGATCTTTCAGATAGGGAAACTTTCTCTGGAGGTGAGCTACAGCCACACAAAGCACATATGATTTCAGGAAATTGGAGGCAATCTATTCAGTATTAAGCTGCTTTTTAGGAAGGGATGATATGGCCAGGGTGTTCTGACTACACATTAAAGCTGTCAACAAGCTGTGGAAACTTTAGAAAAGACAATAAAGAAATCACTGCTTATTTTCTCATGAACAGGAACCTAACTTTGGCAACTATTTGCAACCCTCTCTATCTTCACTTGCAATGCAGACTTCAAGACTGAAACGATTTTTGCTCAAAGTCATAATTTTCACCTTTCCCAGATGGCTTGTTTAACCCATGTTTCACTAGGCATAGTAGAGGAAAACCGAGAATGTTTAGTTTCCTGAGTTTACAGCACTCACATCAGCCCAGACTTTTGCACGAGCAGCAAGGGAGGTTCAAAAGCATTTTCAATAATAATAATAATAATAATAACAACAACACAGGAATTAGGTACTCGGTGCAACTTGAGACTTAACTGATATCTTTAGTGTCTTAAACTGCACATGTTGAGATGGAGAATAATTATTAGAACAAAAATTACCTTTGCAAATTGCACTTTCTAATGGAGAAATTACCAGGCAAAAGAGTAGAGGAGAGTTCACTGGAGCTTTTAAATTAAACTACACAATGAAAAATGACACTTCTGTCAGAGAAAACAGTAAAACTTTGCAATGCAGTCCAGGCCTACTTGAAAGGTTGTTAGAGTTGTTACTGAAATCAGAAATACAATTTTTGCTGAGCTGGGGTGTAATAATAAAAGGATTTTTCTGGAATGCGCACATTCTTTTAAGTACAACTAATATAAGTATATAAAATACTCATAGGATAGGTTTAATTAACTTAATGGGCTTCCAATCCATCAACTAAATGGTTCAAATATTTTCAGTATGCTAAACGTAAATAAGTGTGGAGGAGGTTCATAAATTCAACATATTGCTTTGTTGTCTGAGAATTTGTACTGATTTTCCAATTGGAGCAATTATAACATTGTCATTTCTTTAATAAATCTTTTTATTAATTTTTGATACATATAAATACACAAAAATCATAAATATGAACAAATAGAGCAAAAAAGAATGATACTGAAGAAAATGTAAATTATATTGGTTTACAACACCAATGATAATCTGCATTTCTAGAGCACTTTCCATTCAGTTGTCTCCAAATATCATAAATATGAGCTATTTTCAGGGCTTGTGAGAGAAGAGCAGACATTAACATTCCCATTTAAACTAGCTTCAGTTTTTTAAGTGCCTGTTAATTTGGGATGCCTATTTGAGAGGGAGGCTTAGGGAGGAGTAGATTACCAGTATGAAATTCTGGACACTGAAAAATGGAAATGCTTATTTTTGTCATTGATTTCCTCAAGTATTTGCTGGATCTTTGGAAGAGGAGAAGAATTTCATCTTAACTGTATGTCAGGAAAAGAATATTGTCCAGGACTACTAATTTTCAACCTCGTTCTTTATTAATTCAATCATTCTTTCCTTGTGTTCTTATTAGGGTTTGAACATCACTGCTTGGTAATAGTATCAAATTCTGCTATTCCACCTCCCAGCATGACCTCTTACCCCTTGAGGATGTCCGCTGTTTGCAGTTTCAATCTCTCTGTGCTATACGCAGTAGAACTTCTTGTCCAAGGAAGCTCTTTCTGCTCTAACTATGTGTCAGCCTCATTCTGCCACCAAGAATGAGACATCCCCCTGTCTTTTCCAATTCTATAGAAATTTATCAAATCTTCTTTATTTTAGGTTTTACCAGTGTATTAAATAGAATATGAATAATAAAACTGTAATGTTCTTTGTATGTCTTGAAAGGAAGGTCATCTGAGACAACTTCCTCTTTGCATTGCAAAATGTTTGTTGGGAGAATAATGACATTTTAAAATATCTATACAACTATCTCAATAGATACATTAACGGAGAAGGCTTTTTTTTTTTTTAATTATTATTTCTAAAAAAGAAATAGAAGCAAGAGTCACAGAAGGAAAATAGAAGGTGTGCTCTATAGAAAGCTGAATTTATATCTGTTAGCTATGTGTTACATCAACAGACGTGTCAGAAAACCGATCCAGTAGTTATTGCAAGACTATGTAATACAAATCTGTATTATGATGTTGGGAAAATGTCCTGGTTTCAAGAAATTAAACGAGCCCTGATCATTTTAATTCACCAGTCTCTTATGATTTGTTCATATGATTTCACTAAGTAGTTTGATACGTTCTTTAAGAATATTCTGTTAAATAAGTAATATTTATAAGAATTTCTCTCCATCCCTGCAGGGATAATAGAACATTATAATAGTTCATTCACAGAGAAAGCTCTCAACTTTTAGTTCCTTTTTTGTTAGAGCTAAAAATCAGCTTGCCTTTCTAGCAGCACTGACACATTTATTCAGTATAGATCAAACACGAGGGTGTAAAATGACAAGAAAAAAAAAATAATGGAGACTGGTAATGCTGGAAAGGATATTTAAATCTCCAGAAAGAGGACCTGGTGTAGGAAACCTCTGTACAGACTGTTCCACATCTGTTTGCCAGGATCATGATACTAGTAATTTCTGTTTTTTTTTTTTTTTTTTTCCTTCCTCCTTTCCTTCCTCCTGAGATCTTATGAATATGCTGCAATGCCCAGGGACTCCAAGAGCTCTACAGGAAAACAGAACTCCATGTCCAGACAGACTTTCTGGTGTCTTCTCCTTCACCTGCTCTCCCTTGCTTGGCTCAATCATACTATATAATGTTACTTTAAAGTCTTAATGTTTCAGAAAACTTACTTTGGGGAAATGATAATAGAACACATGAGACATAAGTATTACTGAAGAGAGCCTTTTCATCCCCATACTTACAAGCTCATACATAAAAAAACATCTTGGCGTTGACTAATGATGTCTTCTAAATATGGTAGATCATGAATTTCAAGCTCATTTGCTTCCTTCTCTTTCATAGAAGATCTGATTATTGGCTATGGAATTTACCTAAATAAAGATCGTGTGTGGAGCAGAATTTATGCCTTTAATTACAAAGAAGAATTGGTTAATGCTGTTGTACCAGTCTTACCCCTCTGTTGCATACCGATTCCACAGAATACTTACAGAGGAAGGATGTATGAAATGGGATGACAATGAGCAAAACAAGCCTGGGAAGGGAGCTGTAGCCCAGATAGGTGGTGGAGGTTTCCTGGCAGACTTCTGAGCCTAGAGAATTCTAGGTTCAAGTGCGCTTGTTGGGAGACCCTGATTGCAAGCCTCTATTTTTAAAAGGTGAGCAGGTGGCCCATAATTTGGGGGTGGGAGGGGGAAAGAGGGCTCTGAACTGTCTTGCCTTCAGGCCTTCTGACTGCAGTGGTGGCAGGTCTGGCTTCAGTTCTGAAAAGAGAAAGGATTTTTTGCCAAATTTTCTAACCCAAGTACCTGCATTGTTACATGCTTAGCACTGACATGCAAATACTGACGCTCATACATATGTATGAATATGTCAGTGTCGGTCTTCAGCCGTGGGTAGCTGTATGCTTGACTGGCATGTGTGTTGCTGACTACTTGATTCTTGGATTCCAATGATTTTTTGAGACAGCTGAAACCCCAATTTTTTGCATTTTGTTTATTTAGTGAAATATCAAAAATAAATAAATAAATAAAAGAGAGAAGGCGAAGGTTGATTTAAGTTTGGAATTTTGTTTTTCAAGGTTTTTTTCTGTTGTTTTTTTTTTTTTTTTTTTCTTCCCTTTGGCTTTGGTGTTTTCTCTTAAGCTGTGTTTCAGCTTGCAGCAAGTGGTTGGCCACCCCTACCCTTCTGGTTCCTTGCTTTCTTTTACACTCTTCCAGAACATGTTTCATGCCTTCCCTCTTTCTTGTTTAGACTAAATTAGCCAATGAACAACCTGACCCAGCTGCTTAGCTGTTCCCTGATCTGCATTTTACTTCTTAATGAGCTCAGAGTGACAAGCTATTTAGGCTGCTCGTTCCAGCATCAGCTCTGACTCCATCTGTAACTTTAGTGCCACTTCTTTGTCAGCAATGCCAATTACAAATGTGTGCCTTTCTAATTTACAGCACTGTAGTTATAACGCCCACGCTGTGCTCCGTGTGTTCTCTCTTTGCTTCTTCTGTTTGTAGTCACCTGAGCAGACCTTCAGATTGTCAGAGCAAGGGTCTGCTACATGGCTGGCATTGATCATCTATCTATAGCACCATATAGAATTTGGCAGCATGCAGATCATTTGCTCCCTTTCATCTGCCCTGAATTTGGAAAGCTCAGTCGGTTCACGTGGGGTTCTACGAACCTGTCTGTGCATTGATCCTTCTGTGAACTGGCAATCCTGGAGCAAATGTGTTCCCTCACATATGATACTGCAATATGGGAAAAAGAATTACTTACTATGCATCTGTAGGGTTATATTATATTTTGCTTGGCGTCCCCCACATTCATCTGCAGAAAAAATTTAAATATGTTCCTCTTTTGCCCATGAGCGATAACTAAGACTTTATCCATTTCTTTGTGTGTATTGTTAAAAATGCAGAACCTCCTGAACCTTGTCTGTACTTCAGGCAAGTACAATAGTAGCAGGCAGTCTCCATTTCCAGTAGCTTACAATTTGGTCTTCTGAGCAGCTGAAAATGGATCTGCTCTCTGTTGCTGTTGTTACTGGGCGTGCATCCTCTTTTGACCATTCAGTCTTCTCAGAAATAAAACTCACATCTAGAAAGATGTTTGTGGGGATACTAAAGGAAACAATCTGTTTGACTCGTTAGATTCTCAGAGACAGTTCCTCAGACTTAATGGCAGATATATTTTAAATCAATTAAAAGAGAAAACTACTTCACATTGTTCATAATCTACTTTTTTTTTTTTTTTTTTCATATCTTCATGATTCCATTGTTATTCCAATTGGCTGGAGGTACAAAGACCATTATTATCTCTAGTCATGCCAGATAATACAAGCACAATCTTAAACTGTGTGTTTTCATCTGATGTCTTACTGTGAGTATGTTTTCTTCTGCTAATTTTTTTTCTTCCTGTTTGGACCATTTCTTAGAAAAGGTGGAGTACTCTCAATTTTTGTATCAGTATGAGGAATGAGGGAACTCACAAAAAATGCTGGGCATCAGGTGGGATTTGGCATGTATTTGTTAAGGCAGGACAACAAGCTTCCTTCCGCTACATTTATTTCGTCAGATCCCATGAGGTACTTTCAGCTGAAATGAGTGCTCATCAGCCAACGTATTCCAAAAACGACTAAACCCTTTATCTTCCATGGACAGAGGAAGTACAATTTGGCTTGATGTGTACTACAATGAAGCAGTAAAGTGCAACATTTAACATCTATTTCTATACTATCATTTTCTCTTCAGGAAAAATAAATAAATAAAAAGAGTCTCTTGGGGTAAAATTGTTACTCACAGGTTAAAACTGTTAGAAAGATGTTTATTGCATTCATGTACATATCTGAGAGAAATTGCAAGCCAGAAATATTTGTATTAGATAGTTTAGATCTTGAACCTGTAAAACTGTCTATGTAAAACTGCTGAGTTGAAACAGCCCCACTTGACAAGGCTGTGTATGGATTGATTTTGAACTATTTATGGTCTAAGAACTACTTGTGACATAAGTCAGTTGTGCAGCAGAAGGAAACAGTGATGGACAAACAGTTGAACATCTAGAGTTTAGTGAGTAACTGATAACTGAACTTTGCAATTTGCTTAAATTATTAAAAGTGTTATCAAATTTTTATATTTTATAAGAAATTCTACTCCAAATGCTTCCATAAAGGGAAGATATTTTTGGGAAACTACAAAGGCTGACATATACTTCTTCACATAGTGAAGAAGTGAGCAATATATCTGGTTTCTTATATTAAACAAGTATAGAGAGCCTAAGTGATGTCGATAGCCAAACCTGTGACCTTTAATTTTTAATACTGTAGGATTCAGTTTGTTTATCTCTTTGCTGAAGGTTCCTCAGTGAGAGGCCAGAAAAACCATGAAAATTATAGTTGTAATTCTAAAATATCATTAAAATTGGTATGTGTGCCTCAAAAACTTACAGCTGCTTTCCTTCTCCTGTTTTGAGTGTTTCAAGCTCTCTAGAAAAGGAGGAATTACAATTGTTACAGTGTACTTTCCACATGAGAGACTGGTTGATGCCTGTAAGTTTTGAAACTAATAACTTTTAAATTAGTGAGGAATTCTACTCATATGCAAGAAGGAGTAGATACTCTTTTTGACTGTTTTTTTTAAGTCTAGTGCTAAAAAGAATAAAACAATTTATTTTAGACATATTATTTTAGATGCAATAAGGAGACACGATTCTGATCAGAGTCTGCTTTCTGCTGTTGTCCTCCCCCTCCATCTCTCCATCCTCTTTTAGGGAACATGCTGGGGGTGTGCTGGAGGGAAGAGTGCAGAGGTGTATGGATTGTATTGTGCCCTGGCTATTCCTCAGCTGGTATATCAGCTACAGGGCATGATTACAAGCTGGCACAACTTAGAGCAGCCCTGAGGCTGCTCAAAATTGCACTGGGGCTGAACAGTCCCCAGATGGCCCCAGGACCTGGGACTGCCTTTGTCACCATCTTCCATTCCTGCACTGAGAATACCTTAGGCAAGGAAGGAAAATGTGGCAAGTGAACAGATCTGGAGAATTATGAATGTGTCATTTTTAAGTAGTCACTTCTACAATTTGTAAGATCAAGATTTTCTCATTAATTTACCTTGATATTACATCGGCTGAAGAACTGCTGTGTCAAGATAGGTCATCCTTCCCAGCCTTATTTTTCTGTATTTATTTATTTATTTTTCATGTGGGCTTAGGTTAATAAATTAACTCATTTTAAGACTAGAAGTCCACACCGCAATATTTTAACTTAACTTCCTGTATTACATAGGTCATTGAATTTCATCCTGTAATTTCTGCACTGAACCCTATGACTTGTAGCTGAGCGAGAACATACCTTTTAAAAAGCTACTCAATATTGATTTAAGGACTCCCACTGAAAGAGAATCTACCATGGCCCTTGGTAATTTGTTCTAGTGATTAATTATCCACAGTGTTAATATTGTGCATCTTATTTTCAATACCTCTCTCTTACAATCCAGCAGTTTCAATGGGCAAGACAGGAGACTTTTTACAGTGTTCTATGGAGAACCACACAGCACCAATCTACCTGAAGCAAATATATTGTCACCCTCGTATTGCTTCCTTCCAAAGGTAATGAGGCATCAATGATCTTGTGAAGCCCCTGGAGTACTACAGACATATCTGTAAATAACAGGGGCTCAAGCATGACATAAAAACTGATCACTTTCTGATGGTTGCCAGAGAAATATCCACCTTTACACAGGATGAGCTTGCTGCATGGGTCAGAGGGGCTAAGTATGCAGGTACACTTATTCCCTGGCCTGTACTTAGCATCCTGAAGGATGTAGGGGTGAATCTTTTCCCCTGAGTGTGTGTGGCTGAAAATACTGCAGTTATGCTGGTCTGTTCACAGAGCACAACATTTGTCGGATTGGAATTTTTCATAAATTTCCATAGAAGCTAACAAGGGGATGGAAGTGGCTGGAGGATATCATCCTCTTTCCTTAAGTATAAAACATAAACTATTGCTGAAAGGAAATCAAAACCTTTGCTTATTTGCAGGCTAACTAATGCTGTCAGAATAGCCAGTGGCTAAGAATTGGTTGCATTGCCTTCAGCACAGGATAAAATCTTCTGTTCATGAATGAAACAGTACAGTTGGTACACGTTTTTCTCTTCACTTCTTCATCTCCAAATGTGCTTTAGTCCTAACCTAGAGGGACCACCTGTGAGTAAGAGGGTAGTTTAGTCTCCATGCTCATTCACTCCTTGGTCTCTCTGCTGAGACTGTCAAGCTAAGAATGCCAATTAGTTCAGCATTAACAAGCCTCTTTATGTGTTCTATTTGGCTTAAGAATTGACAGCTTCAGTTCTGAATTTCCTTGGTTATGTGGTTTTATGTTAAATTCTTGTTTCTCGTGAAAATGCTCTCAAGCCACTAGTTCGGCTGTAACTAATTGTTTCAGAAGTAGGAGTGGGCACAAATCAAAATCTGGTCCGGTTACCCTTGGACTTGGCTACATCACCAAATCTAAACTGTACAGCTCACACTTAACTGGGTTTACCATGCTCCTCTGAAATAAATTGTTTTGTCTAAAGCTGTGAAAGGTCTTAGTTTTGTATTGGTGATTATGTATGGGCCTGATACAGAAGCAAAGAGTGGGTTTTTAAGCAAATCCTGTTCAGGGACAAATTTTGAAGTGTGAAAGAATTTTAATCCATGGTCTATATAGACTTCTTTGTACTTGTAAATTACTATTACCCTCACCCATCAAAGTACTACAAGTGTTGACTACTTCTGGGCAACATTAGGGAGATTGTGCTTTCTCCTGTGTAGCCCTACATACTTAGGAAGAGATTTTGGTAACCTCCAGAAAACCATGCTGACCCACTACATAGTTCTCATCTTTTCTTAAAACCCTCCATCAAAATGACTACAAAAGAAAAATACGGTCAATGATTAGCTTATTGTATTGCTGAGATCCAAACCATCCCTGTATCTGGGATTTTTTTATTGCTTCCCTGTCCCTACCCATCCCGTTGAACACTTTCACTAGATGTGTCAGAACTGATATTTTTTATAGCGGGAAGCAGTACACGGTCTGCTTCCCACTGGAGTACAAGTTCATAGTCTAGATCCTCATGCTCTGCAGTAACATTGATATGCAATAAACAGTAAGAACCTGCAAAGAAGGCAAAACCAGAGAGATTGTTTCTAACTGCTTTTTCATGGGCTGTATGGCACTAGTCAGCATGCCTGAAAAATGTCTCCATGCATGTTGTTTATAGCCCTGTTGCATTAGTCAGCTTCCTTTAATAAATCAGATACAAGTTGTGACATGTTGTTAATTCGATCACTAATAACCTGCTCAAATTGCAAATCTGTGTCAGCAGGTTGGTGTTGATTAAGTTGTAGTCACTACTAACATATTGTTTTAAATGACTGATAAATTTTATTTGCTGCAGTGATAGACTGCCTGCTCTGTTTTTTGGTGGTGGTGGTGGTAGTGTTTTTTTTTTCTTTTCCTCTCCCCTTATAAGCTTAGAAAAATGACACAAATGCCCCTGAGGTGGTCCTCTATAGGCCTTTCTCTTCCTCTGTCTGCTGTAAAGAGAGCTGGTAGCCACTAGAGGGGAGGAGACTGCCGGCTTTCCTGAGCGCTTCACGCTACAGCTTGAAGGTGCAGAAGCTGTCACAAGACTGGTTGCCCAACGAAATGGTTTTTAATATGTTATGAAGGTTAGTAAAAAAAAAAAAAATAATAATAAAAAAAATGTTTTTCCCTCTGCCCCCACTCCCCTTAATGTGTTTGAACTATTAATTTCTCAGCACATAGGCTCTCTTTGGAGAGCTGCTATCTCAGGTGATGGCTGGGGGAGGGAAAATCCTACGGTAAAAAACATTTAAAATGTTGCGTCTGAAGGTAATGTGTTAAATCTTTCAAAGCAAATGTTGTATTTTCTGTGCAAGGATGGTGGCAAGTTTGTGCGTTGTCGAGGAATAGCAAATATTTATTTCCTGTGTGAAATGAGAAGTTTTGATTTTGTCTGTTCAAAGTTTCCAACAATTTTGTCCATTCCCCCCACCCCACACCCCACCCCCAGGAAACTACTGATGCTGGAGAAATGACTAAACTAGTAGAAAACTTAAGCATCGTTCTTACAAACTTTTTGAATCATATAGGCTGTGATATATGTAACCAAATCTAACCCAGAATAGCAGAAAATCTCATGTTATCATCTGTAGATATATAAATATATATTTCTGTACCTTTATAGATATGGTCTGACCTTTTATTTTATTTTTTTAAGCAGAGTAAAATTCTTGGTATTGTTAAAGAGCTATAATGTAGAACTGTAGCTTGTTACACTTACTCTCCTGAGTGTAATTGCACTAAGATCATTCAGTTTCCATTTGGAAAGCCAGTGGCAATTACTGGAATACAATGTATCATGCATTTGCTCACTGGATATAAAACGTATATACTAATTCGCAATAAAATGTAACAGCTGTCAGTGCATTTTCTGCTCTGTTACTTCAATAAATTGGAACTCTGACTAGAAAATGGGAATATTGCATTTTTACACACTCCGTAATGTGTTTGCTTTTTGCAAATACAATTTATTTTTTTCATGACAAAAATTGTGGTTTGTTATTACTAGTAGTGGATAAATATTCTTATATCAGAATGAATTACACATGGTATCTGTAAAGAAGTAGTAATATTTTCTGCTTTTTATTGTAGCCTGTCTCCAGTAAACAAAATGCACTTAACCTACTTCTGTCATATACTGGTTATATTTTTTTAGTGTTGCAATGGTTGGGGGATGGAGAGGGGGAGTTTATTTTACCATACTTTTGCAGGTATTTTGATAACTAGTTAATATTTTGCAGGAGATTGCTGTTTCCCTCTTGGATTTCTTTTTATTTTTATAAACCTATATATAGATAAATAGTCCTGAAAGACAGTTATTAACCATGATTTTTCACATTATGAAGTAGTGCATCTGAGTTTTATTTAAAATAAAATGCCTGCACATTTGTGTAATTTTGTTACTTGAGGTCAGACTTTTCACAGATAATTAGCCTTTTACACACTGTGAAATCAACCTGCATTGGTTATTTGGCTAGACTCTTTGCTTCTGTTCTTTATTTCCCAGAAGGTTAACGTGCTGAAAATCTAGCTGCAAGCACATAGTACTGTCTCTTTGTGTTGCTAATTATCCCGTTGCATAATTATTAATATCAGGAGCAGGAAGAGGAAACAAGCACACCAAATAGTCGTGAATGCTAGTGTTCTGGCAGGAAGCTAGTCCTGCATTAATAAAATGTGCCTGTGCCAATATCACAGAAGATAGGAGCGTTCCTTGTTAAGGATCATTTATTAACTGAGATCATCTTTTAGTTCGCCTTGGGGTAATGACTAATGTCAATGGCAAATTTCACAGTTGTCTAGAGAAATGAATTAAATTTGTAATAAAAAGCCCTTCGGCTTGTTGTACATGTTCATTTATTGGAGTAGTTGAACTAGGAGAACTGTAAGGCAACCAAGAACATCGGCTTAATTTTCCTTACATATAATAGTGACCTTTAGCTTTATATTGAAAAAAGTTACCTATTATAGACTGGTAAATTAAATGAGAAGTTCCTCTAATGCAAAATAAACTAAGTGACTGAGCTAACGGCCCTTGAGCTTATGAGTTTTTTGGCAGAAACAAATCCTTTTTTTCTACATCTGTTCTATGTAAGCCTTCTGAAGGTGGTTTGATGTCTAATCAGTCAGATAAAACAACACAAAGTGGGATGCTAAGAAGTTGTTAGAAGTCCATCCCAAAGGATACCAGGATGATTGGAAACTTGGGATAGTACACTTTGGATATTGAAAGTGTGGCTTTGTTTGAAAACTTTCAAATATTCTCTATATATTTTCTTCACTTTTCCACAAACCTGCATCAATTTATAAAAAAAAGGTGGTTTTGTGTGTGTGTGTGTGTGTGTGCACATACGGAAGCAAATCTTTGGATATTGTCACTGCAGGAAATAAATACAAAATTAAATACAAAAAGAAAAATATCCAAGTATAAGGAGAAATGGTATACACCACAGTGCAAATGGAATGAGAATTAAAATGGTCCTCTGCTCCTAGGTCAAAGGACAAGAAAGTTTCTGATTTCAGAGTATGTGCTTTAGTCTTGGGAAAGATAATAAGCAATGCTCCATCAGCAATTTAATACAGATTGTATTTAATTGTTAGTGTAGTAGGTTTCTCCTCAAAGGTATACCATGCCTTACTGAACACAAGACAAATACAGTGAAAATCCCCATGGACAGCAATAGAAAAATCTTGCAGCTGTTGAAAGAAAATGGAGGTGGTAATGCATTTACTTTACCATCAACACCTAGTTGGGCTTGGGATGTGCTTGGATCGTAAGCTCCCAAATCATAATGAGATGTTTGGAAAATGGTCAAAACTCATATGACAGTGCTGTCTTGCTCTGTGTGTTTGTCAAAGTTCATGACAGAATTGCAGCATGAATGTTTTCAAAATCATTCTTGTGCTTATATAGATTCTTCATTTAATTCTGTGTAGTTGGTGCTTTTTTTTTTTTTTTTTTTTTTTTTTTTTTTTTTTTTGTGGTCTGATGGTAAAAATCCTGTGCTTATTTCCATCAAATTGAATATGACAGTCATCTAACCTGTTTACTCTGAAGGATCCTGATGTTATCTGTAGAGGTGAAACACTCTGTCCGCACTATACAATAAGCAAAGATAATTTTTGTAAGTTTGGTAAGAAATTGAATATTTTAATGGATACTTTCCCCATAGTAAAGACAATTTTTAAATAGTTTGTCAGGTGAATAGAAGGATGTTCTTAACATATCTGACCAGGCTTAGCCAGAAATTTGGAGTGACTACTAAAATTATGAAAATGAAAATATTGATACAAAGTCTTAACAGCTCCCAAGGCAAAGCATAAATTATTAAGAGATACAGACATAGGAACTTTTTAAGGAATTTTGGCAACTCCTGTCTACATTATTGTTGTGTGACCAACTGAAGAGTGAATTATTTCAGATGTGAAGTTAGACTGTGAGGAAAAGGATATAGCCAAGTGTAATATCCAGAGATTGTGATATATCCACTGGGAGTCAGTGTTGCTGGGGGTCTTTTTTGCACCAGCCAGCTAATGCACCCAAGCTAGGGAGGCAGAAAATAGGGAGTTAAGTGTTGAGGTACAAAGCTGCTAATGGTTACTGTTTATTTTATCTGACAGAGAAGGTCAACTTTAATTTTGTATCTGTCACATGCCTGAATTCTAATGCATCATCTTAGCAGCTTTTAAGAATATTCCAGAAATGGTTATCAGAAGATAATGCAGAAATGAAGCATGTTGAAGTTCATAAATGGGGGAGGGAAACAGTAGACTTACATTGTCTTTTGACACAAATCCTTTCTAAGTTTAGTGGGCCAACTGTCTTTCTTTAAAGTCCAGGTTAACATTTATTGCATGGGCAGGGTGATAACTAACTAAAGAAAAATTGTCATCTGCATGGCTCTGAGCAAAATCTAGAATTTTATCTTTTCCTTTATTTTATTTTAAATGCAGAAAAATATTTTAGAATATCTGTTTCTCAAACAGTAAAAAGGGTTTTGTTTAGCTGTGTGAAATTACATTTTCTCGCCAGCAAGAGTGTACACTAGTGAGAGGTTTTCATTTCAAAAAGTCTCTTCTAAAATCCAGCCATTGAAAGTTGTGAATATGGTAAGTAAAACCTGTGTTTTTAAAATAAATATTCTAATGCCTGCTCAGAATGTGGGTATGGGTATGTATAAAAAGTGTGTTATACATTCAGTTTTCAGTATGTTGACTTAAGTTTT
>VXAA01006139.1:1991-48644 GCA_013399115.1 Anseranas semipalmata | reverse complement strand
TTTTTTTTTTTTTCTGAAGGCAAAGGAAAAAAAAAGAACATAATCAAAGCTAGAACTTGATCTAAGCATGACAAAAAAAAAAATTGTTAATGTTGGAAGTAATAAACACAGTGACTGTATACAGGTATTTGCAAATTTAAATATTCAGTTCTCTGAAGAGAATTAAGATATGTCCTTACGTTTCAGGAAAAAGAGAATAACTTCGACCTAATTTTCTTTCACAACTTTTTTTTTTTTTTCTTCCGTAGGAAGTGTGTAAGTGAAAATATAAAGCACCTTCTAAGAAACTCAGCCAAACAAATGCCCTTTCAGTCAGAAATAGGAAAGTGTGTTGTTATTACACAATTAAATAAAATGTTTATTTTTCTTACAATTCAAGCACCATCATAAACATTCACAAGATGAATACCTTGAGTACCTGCACCACTTGTCAAACTGTTTCAGAAATTTTGGTGTGAGGAGTACCTGAAATTTAGGCATCTTTATGTAAGTTGGCCAGATATACATTAAAGCATCTAAGATTGAAAATATTGACTTGCTTCGGGGTTTTTTGTATTGTCTTATTTTATTTTATTTTATTTTACTTTATTTTATTTTATTTTATTTTATTTTTGCAATTCTGTTAGTCAGCTTTAGGAAAAGATATTTAGTCTGTGCTCTCTGAGCTTTCTGTTTGCTTAAACTAAATTTGGTAATTTGGTATTTTCTACCAAGAAGTATTTTCTTTTCTTTTTATTTTTTTTTACAATTATTATTACTTTTTTTTTTTCCCCTTGTATATTGTACTATTTACTTTTCACATCCTTAGCTGACCAAGAAATAAAGCAGCATGGGAGGAATAAAGCAGAGATGGGTGGGGTTCTCTGAAAGATTCATTTTCTCTCTGTGCATTTCTCTGCTGTAGAATAGACTTTATGCTTATTCACCGAGAGGGAGTTTAGAAATGTTTTTAGAAAATGCAGATGTGGAAAGCATTCTTAATAAGGATGGGAAAAGAGTTTGCACTCCCCTTTTAACCACTCTCTCACCTCAGCCCTTTTCAGCATGTAACCTTATTCTCTGTGGGATTACTTGGATGAAAACCAATTAGAGAACTGCTCACACAATATAAATGCATACAGATTAGTACAGATTGAACAGTACCAATGCCAACTAATCATACAGTATATAAAGTCCTAAACAATATAGATATTAAGGAATGATGGGGAAATGGACTCATATTGTTATAAAACTGAGTACAAAATGGAAGCAGCATAAAACTGTTTATTTAAATAATAAATAAAGTATAGGTTTTCTCTTCCCCCCCTCCTTCTTTTTTTTTCCCCTTTGTGGCAATCTGCCCATAGACAAACTAAGTATACCAAAGAAAAGTCAGCCTACATGTTTTCCTGGGTATTCCCCATCCCTTCGTGGTAACATTACTTCATTGTTGTTGTTTTTCGTCCTTTAACTGCCCGTCCCTTCGATAACCTCAAATGCAGTGCTTATTCTCCAGCTGGAATAAGGAGGAGAAAATGGTCTCCTCTGAGGAGGATGCTCATGCCACTACAAAGGTGTCTGGGAGGGACAAACAGAGACTCTGAATATAACTGAGTTATTTTAATGCATGGCCCCCAAGGATTGTGAGACCTGGAGGGTTTGTTTATCTGAACGAAGCCTGCAAGAGGACGACTGCAGAACCAGGAGATCAGCCATTGTTTCCCTTTGCGTTGGTATTGTCAATTCCTGACATTCCAGGGAGAATATTTTGAGGAAAATACAGTACTTTTTCTCTTCACGCCTGTTGCCCAGCAAAGGAAATAGAATGATGAGAAAATGCCAGTCTCCTTCAGGTTTCATGCTCTCTTCATACTACAATGTGTGTTCTGTTGTGTCTACAACTTTGGTCTTTTTTTTTTTTTTTTTCTTTAGTTCTTTCCTGCTCTTTTTGTTGTCATTAATAAGCAAATGTTTTCATGATTAAAAATAGAGCTAGACTTTCTGACAAGCAGTAAACTCTTCCTACCCTTCTCTGATATTTCTTTCTTATGTGTAATCATAGTGAAACCTTTTGATTTTTTAAGTAATGTCACAGACCATTTTCAGTCTGTTCCTAATTAAAGCCATGCAAGATATCTATTTCTTACTTTAATATTGAAAGGGCTTTTCAATCCCTGAAAAATCTTTTGGCAACAGTCTTGAAAAAATGTGCTAGAATTATGAGTGGCCTGCTTTGTATCTTCTCCTGAACATTTGCCTGACCGATTTCTTAACTGCTGAACTAAATTGTCTTCTTACTATCACAACAAATGTGAGAGAGTAAGAAGACTATCTAGATATATCTACGAGCCAAAAGTGAATGATAGCAATGCACATAAAAGAACAGAGTCATACTCAGATTGGCAAAAAAACTCGAGACAAGTAAAGGAAACAGAATACTTTACAGGAGAGATTGGTGTATACATCGGTCTTCTCCAGAACAGCTGTCATTTTTAGACCAGCCGTGATTATGCATTGAATTTTACTCTGAAAGTGTTTACTATAGCATTCAGAAAAAAAAAAAGGCTAATTACCGTAGTAACTCCCTGTACTATATGGTGCCTGTTTGTCTCTAGCTTCAAAGAAGAGAGAAAAGAAATCTCTGCTACCATGGATATTACATAATTTTAGCTGGATTTCTGTGCTCCAGTTTTAGTAGAGATGTGCAGGATCTCAAATGCCTGCATTTGTTAAGCTCTCACAGCTCTGTTCTGCAGCTGAAACCCAGAGCCAAATCCTGAAAAGTGTGCTTGGGTACTAATTATGTCCACACAGGAATATTGGATGGGCCCTTGTGTGCGTGATGTCCTCATCAGATGATGTCCAGATGTCATCATTTCCTTAGATGGAGTAGTCCAGTAATGATTCCCCTATCATGAGAGAAAGTCATTTTAGGAGACATAACGGAGAGAGTGAGCAATAACTAGTGGAGAGTCTGGTATCCAAGCAGTGTGACTTGTTAGTGCCACAGGGCAGGAGAGGGCAGCAGGTTCCCACTGTCTAGTTTGAGTTCATGTAATCCACTCCTCCCTCCAGGGTTTGCTCTAGACCCGTAGGCTATGGGGACAGAACTGATTGTTTCTTTGGTAAAGCTTTCCGTTTCTGACTTCAGATGAAAATGTGTATTAGCAAATACAAGGAACTTTGCTAGGGCTTTTGGATTTTGCGGTGGGGATGTGATCACTGGGATTTTTCATGCCAAGTCTCAGAGAATTTGAATGAATGCTGACCTTTTCCATCAGAAATTCAGAACCGATCATTCGAACTTTAAAAAGGATAACTGATATGAATCATTTCTTGGATTTTCCCGAATGAGACTTATCTCCTCGAATGCCTTTCTTTGCCTTTACCTCATTACCGTCTAGCCTACCCTGGTCCACCTGTAGGAAAGAACCAGCTGCCCCTGTTGCACTGCTATGGAAAGCCAAACCCTGATCCTTCTCAAAAGGCAAAAAGGTGCCCACTCAGTTCATCTGAATGTTTAAGCCCCACGAGGAGATGTTATTACTTACTATAATAACCAACATTGCAGATAGAAAGTTCTCATTTGGAGTGCTTTGCCACATCACCTATCATATCAAGTCAAATTAAGCATAATTTAAAAGGAATTATTCCCATCTAACAAGTAGGACTATGTTATGCAGGTTGACACTGAAAGTTTATTTTTATTTTCCTGTCACAGATTTGTCAAGGACCAGTCAAGGAACTGAGGCATCACAAGCCCAGAGGGTTTAAAATAGTGAAAGACCTATTAGGTCATCAACTCCTCCCTTCTCTTAGGAGAAATTTGCTACTGACAGCAAAGTCTGAAGTGCTTTGTCCAGTCCAATTTTTAATGACACTCGTTGTTGTCTAGAAATTCTGGCAGCAGCAACAATGTTTTACAGAAAAAAAAAAAAAATCAGTGGACAAAACCCACTAACATAGGAAACGATATCAGGCTTGGAGCCTTTATGTGAGTTTTTTGCAGTCTCAGAAAGCACTTCTGCAGAACCAGGGAAGAAGGTCTGCACCAGCTGAGGGAGGATGCCCACAGTTTTTGAACTTAAGCTATAAATGATAGCAGAGCATTGATTTTTTAATAACCATTTTTATGTTATTCTATAAAAATGTATTGCTGGAAAAAAAAAAAAAAAAGTAAAGGATGGAGGGCTGCATTTGAGTGGACAAAGGAGAAAATTGGCTGCCAAGGGTAATAGAAGTGCAGTGTAACACTATTTCTGTTTTAGGTATAGGAGGGTGTAAGAAAGCAACACACTACTTACTGATTCATCTGAAAAAGCTTTTCTCCTGAAAAGACTGCTGGAACTAAAAAGACATCATGGGTGAATTCCTGTCCCCAAAGAAGTGAGTAAGGATCTTGCCACTGACTTCCTTGGGATTAGGATTACACACACGGGTTGAAATTTTGGTTGTGTGGTGTGGAGCCAAGGGGGTGATGCTACTTCGGCTCATGAATATACACACGACACTGCACTGGGAAGTGAAACACAGGCTTCAAAGAAATAGAGAGAAGTCAAAGTCTGGGATGCTTTCTGAACCATCTCCTGACTGGTGCTCATTTCTGCTAGGCTGATGCTAGTCCCAGACATTTTTTATGAGTTTACATTCTGGAGAACAATAACCTACCTGAAAGATTATATTTTCTCTAATTCCCTTTTAATATCCTGTTCATGTTCCTGAGTGTGTAAGCAAGTAATTGACATGTTATTGTTATGCTTAGACTTCAGGTGTGTTTTGAATGCTATCTTCAAGGAAGTGGTGTCAGGGCATCATGTGAATTGTGAAGGAAAGGAATGCCATAGTTGACTATCTCCTGTGACCAATAAAGCTCTGTGCCATACTCTTTGAGACTTCACTCTGTCATTGATACTGTCAGTTCCAGGCTTCCTGCTGGTCATATTTACTATGGTAGGCTGTGGAGGAGTGTGGGTGTGGGTGAAACTGCCCCTCAAATAGCAGAGATGTTACTCGGTGGGGATGCTGAAGATCAGGATGAAGACCTTGAGTGGATTAGTGGTCTACTCCTTAGTAGATGCGATGCTGCATTTTGTACTATTTGGTGCATCTGTATGTGCCCTGGGTACTTTTGTAACACTTCAGCTGTAATTTTCATTGAGATCACCTTTACCTCCAGTTTTAATAATTCAGATTTAATATGGAAGAAATTATACATATGGCCTCCCAGCCAAATCCTGTAAGTGGTTCACCTTTCAGCATTTATGTTCATAGAAAAACATCACCTTTTCCACAGCTTGTCCACCTTCTTATACTAGTCAATCTGGATTAGAGAAAAAACATTTTAGAGACAGTACAAATAATGTTTTTCTGAGTATGAAGTGTCTTGGAAGGCAACAACTCAAAGTGATTTTGCTTCATCATTCTCAAAAATGTACAAATCCTTGTTTTACACGTTTTTTTTTGATGTTGAGAATAAAATATAGCTATTGTGCATTTTTGTAAGTTTCTGAAACCATGGGAAGAGTTAAATAGAGCATTTCCATATTAGAAAATCCAGAAGTAAAGTGGCAAATACGTATCAAAAGAGACAGTATCCTTTAAGAATTGAGGATACTGAATTTAGAAAACAATGAAAGTAAATAAAATAAAATAAACAAGAAATCATCAGCTGAGATCTGTCATTTTTGCTTCCTTTATCCATTTTTCACTTACATAACAGAAAATACTTTTTAGTAATTTTAGTCCTCTATGAATTTTCTCCATCTTTTCATGTAAACATAGTCTTACTATAGTGAAACCTATATACAGAAAATCAGTTTTGTTATATATCTTTCTTAATAAACTGTTCAATGCTATGAAGAAAGAGAGACCACATTTGCCACTCATTTTGCTCAAAGCAACATGGCTGCTAGAGTTGGGGGTGTACACTGATGAACAAGATGTTTCTCTAGAGTGGCCCACCATTTGGTTTTCAGTGGGAATTTAGAATAGATTCCTCAAGAAGAGTAAAAAATGTAGGTATGGTTTGTTCAGGATTTCTACCCTGAACTCATCAGTAGGATTATGGAAAGAATAAAAGCTGACTAGATCTTGTTCTTACTGAGGTCTGCTGCCAGTACTTGTAGTCTTGTAAATGTCTGTACTGCAGAAGAAATACTATGGGTGAGCCTGTGTCTGAGGGCAGAATGAAAATACTGCTAGTGGGATTCAGCTGGCCTTAATTCAAGTCACTGTTCCCAAATGTCCAGTAATGGCCACCTACTGATCCTAGTCCAGCTGGCAGCATGCTCATATAAAAGTCTCTGTGGAGATACACAGCAATTAAATCACACACAGAGAGAAAGCAATTGCTGTTGAAGAAGCTAATACTGGGAAATACCATGAAACCAAGCTTCTACTGCATGTGTAACATTATTCCTTGTACAATTCAAGCTGCCTGCACCGAAGTAGAAAACACTCTTCTCCTAACCATATTCAAGGGTATAGAGCTGGATATGATTTATACTGTTCAAGGCCACAGTGCCTGCGCTACTGTGGTGGAAAGACATATGGTGCTTGCTTGAAGCAAGCCGAATACAAGCAGAGGTCAGTCTTGCACTGGTGAACGGTATCTTGTATGTGGATATACAGTGCTACTGGAATTCAACAGTGGCTAGCACAGCCATTATTCTACCATGGACGTGGTAGAACTGGGGTTATAAGATGAAACGCTGCTTGTGGCTGGGGAGGTTAGCCTGAAAAGTGTATTTGTCTGCAGCAATGACAGTGTAATTTCTGTCATAGGAGCCTCTTGTCTTTGTTAAGAATTTGTGTTTCACCAAAATGCGATTCTACTAGACACTGCATTCTTGTGGTATTTAAAAGAAATAGAGTGGGTTAATACCCAGGAAATTCCTTCTCAGAGAATGGAATTTACTATTTTGGATATTTACATTGAAGTATTTTTTCTTCTATAAAAATGTCTGTGAAGAAAAAGCCATCCTGGAGTGAAATACTATTTACCTATACAGATGATTTTTACAGGAAATTTGTTTTCAGCTATTTTGGCTCTGCCAGCTTTTCTGTTGGTTAGTATTTGGATTTTTGTTAAAAAATCAGAATTTATGTTTCTCTTTCTCATGCACTCTCTGAGTTTAACTCACATAGAACCAGTAGATGATAATTTTGTTTCCATCCTGATACAGTAAAAAATAACCTCTTCATATTAAGATGACTTTGCTTTTTTGTAAAGATGTGACATACAGGTCAAAATCAATATGTATCCAAATCCTTTGTGGCAAGAAAAGATGGATAAAATGCTTTGAGACAAAATTTTAAAAACAAACACTGTAATTAGCTTTTATTTAGTCTTTTTTTTTTTAAGACAATGATTTTCATTTCATATGGAAATGTAGATTTCTTCAGAGTAATTTCATGTTCCTTTTGGTTTAAAGCAACTTTTTTCCTTTGATTACTGAAATATGCAGTTCTCTCTATTTAACACGTAATACCAAATCAACATACTTCCCCCTTCCTTTTTTGCTGATGACAGTCAGCAGAAATCATGTTCGGAAGTGCCCTGAGAACAACGGCATTGATCTCTAAGTGAGACTCTTGTGCCACCTTCCCCTTGTCACTTTCAGCTGTAATTTGTTAAGATATCAGCTCTATATTATTAAAGACTTTATAAGTATAAATAATTCAGCAGTCAACAAATAAAGTGACAGCCCATTAATCAGTTTCCATACGCGTACATAAGTGGCATTCTGTGGTCTGTCTTGGGGTATGAATTCTGCTGTGGTTTGTGTGCATTGTTTCTTCTCACCTCAGAAAAAGGCTTGTGTGTGTCTCATAGGTTTGTGATTTGTTCACACTAGCTCAAAAAAGTTCTTCCTGAACTCCAGTGCAGGGTTTGTGGCAAACCTTGAGGCTTTTGCTGCATGAGACCACATTGATCTGGGGCCCTTCCTTCTGGATGGGTTTAAATCTTCCAAAGGCAAGCCCAGCTTGGGAGCACCTGAAATCATGCAGTGTGCTTATAAGTGAGCACACTGCAAAGTGACACGATCCTCCTGACAGCAGGACTACCTCCTTCTTCTCTCAGGAATCACCTGAATGAGATAAGCAGAGTGTGAATCAGGCTGAGATTCTTTTGTGCTGTCTGTATGATCAGGAAGCATTCCCTCCTCGAGATTTCAGTAAAGTTCTCATTACACTCAAGCAGCATGTATCAATGAAATGCTGTTATTAGAGCACCATATATTCCAAATGCAAAGTATTGTTAGGGTTTCTCAGTACAAAGAAGGCCTATTTAGTGTTCCTGAATTTTACCAGGAATCCATCAGTGGGCACAAATCTACTTTCCTCCTCAGAAAGAAAAAAAAACGCCCTCAGACATTGTTATCTCAATATGCCACAAATATTCTAGGTAAACTTGTGTATGGAGATTATACACTGTTCTTAGCCTTGCTGGTATTTTGGAAAAAAAAAAAATCTTCTCTGGAAAATATTTAAATAAATGCTGTGTGGATTTTTGTGTTTTTAAACCACCATATGACAAACATAAATGCACAGTGATCGCCTTTAAGCCTTTGATTTCAACAGTACAGGTGTTGCAGATTTGGATTGGCAGTGAAAAGTTTCCTCAGGAAGAATGGGAGAAATACCTGTTTAACAGCTCTGCATTCTCATCTTGCATAGAAAGTCTGGGAAATTTTTGTCATAATGGAGAGACACGAAGAGGCAACTGAAATGATCCTAAGTCAAGGATCAATCCATCACATATAGGAAAAGATTATGTATGTGTCAATCTCTCTTGCTTTTTGATGCAGAACAAATGGATGTTACCCTTGGTAAATGGTTTATACGAATGCCAGTGCAGCATTTTAATAGAACAGGCCAAGGACAGGGAGACCTCAGACTTCAGCACAGTCAGGGTTTCTTGCTGGATAAAGCACTAGACTGGAACTTGCAAGACCTAAGTTCTGCTCTTTCCAAGCTGTTTGATGACCTTGAGCAAGTCACTTCACCCCTACACAGCACCCTTATAAAACTGTGATAATGATATTGACCTCTTTTGTTACAGAACTGTGAGGTCTAGTGGTTAAAAGTCCTGCTTAAGAACAAGATGGTGGTGTCACCCTGTATGAAGCTGGAACTTTGATGTGACAGATTTTGGACTACATACAGGCAATGAAGAGATCCTAAATTACACTGGTGATTTAATTTATGTAAGTGCTTGAAAAGAGAAATGTGAGTACCTGTGATGAAGCCAGTCTGAATAATATGTAGCATGCAAGTGCAATGGCACTAACAAGAAAATAATGTGGTTCAAAAACTGAGTATGAGAAATGACAAGCAACTGGCAGAGGAAAACCTTTGCTAAATGGAATGTGAATCTGTGGTGAAACTGGGTAAACTATGCAGATTTTGTAAAAATAAAACAATATGGAAATTTGTCTTACAGTGGGATCAAATTAAAAAGTATTCTTTTATGAAAGCCCTATGCTGAAGTGCTCATACATAAATAAGGATTAGGTTCTGATCTTTCTTGCAGTAGAATGGAAGCAGCAATACACTGTCTGGTGCAGAACTTAATAGCTGGGACATGGGAGTGTTTATTGCAAAGTCAAAGCATCTCAGAGCGAACTGAGGGTGGGGGAAACATATCTGAGATATTAGTTTTCTGGCTATTAAAAGATAGTCTGTGGTCAAGGGATCAAGTTTGTGGATAATGAGTGCTTTTAAGGTCTGCAAGGTTAAGATGATGTGGCATCAGCTATATATAAAGTGTTAGTACTGACACTCAAAGCAGAGCTCAAGGTGAAAGTTAAAACTGTCATGGAACAAGGTGGCTGAAAAAAGTTGCAAGGCCAATTGACTGGATCAGCAGTATGGTGGCAGTTAGAAAGACAGGCAAACTGATGATCTGCATCAATCCAAAAGACCTCAATAGCATACTAAAGTGCTTATACTGTTCCCTGCCAACAGTCACTGAAATATTGCCAAATCAAGCGAACACAATAGTCTTTTCAGTCATGGATGCCAGAGATGGCTTTTGGCAAGTGAAACTGGTTGCAGCAAACAGTTACTTGACAACTTTCTGGACCCCGTTTGGGTGCTATCAGTGGCTGACGATGCCGTACAGAACAGGAATCGCTTCAGGGGGTACCAGCAGAGATTGCACACAGCCCCTGAGGGTTGTCTGCTGCAGATATCAGTGCAGATGACATTGTTTATGCTCATGTGGGAGGGCAAGGAATGAGCTATGGCCAACCATGATCACAAACTTGCTCTGGTAGGGGCAGCAAGAAAGATCAGTCACAAGCAAACATAAGATGTACTGACTCAGAACAAAGCTCTCCAGCCTCATGTCCTGTTTCTGGTGGTGGCTGGTGGAGGAAGCCAAGAAGTACAAAAACATGTCAAGCACACAGTGATAATCCTGAAAGCTTTTTCTACACTGCAGTTTGGGGAGACAGGAGTGACTGCACAAAAACATACATACTGAACACCCCTGCACTGACTTCCTCAGGACCACCAGTAACTTCTGAGAGATATGATTTCCCTTGAAAAAAAAAAATATATATATTCTTTCTTTCTTTCTTTCTTTCTTTCTTTCTTTCTTTCTTTCTTTCTTTCTTTCTTTCTTTCTTTCTTTCTTTCTTTCTTTCTTTCTTTCTTTCTTTCTTTCTTTCTTTCTTTCTTTCTTTCTTTCTTTCTTTCTTTCTTTCTTTCTTTCTTTCTTTCTTTCTTTCTTTCTTTCTTTCTTCTCCCCCCCCCCATTAACCACGTTTTTCTCACCTCTGCTTTGCTTTGTTTTGTTTTATTTTTTCCTTTATGGAACAGGAACTGCAATTCCCCCACACCTCCCAGAAGTCTTTTAAAAAGTTATATTTCAGCTGCCACTTCTCATTCATCTAGTACCAGGGCCATTTGATGATCAATTCCTTCCCATTACTGATATGTTTGAAAAGGTATTATTATTAATTTTAGTGTTTCTGGAAGTTACTTGTCAAACCTTTTTCACTTGTCTTTCTCAAATTTAACTCAACTTTCTAGACTTCATGACTTCATTTGGACACAGCTTCCAGCTTTAAATGATTGTTTTTTTCTTACTATATAATAGTTCTATAATTAGTCTACTAAGTAGAAGTAGCTCAGTTATTTACTCATGATTAATTTTAACTGTTTTTTTTAATTGTTGTTTTGTGTGATCATGTAAAGGTTTTTAAAACTATTTTAATAGATTATATGCATTTTTGTTTATATTTACTGTAACATTGTCTTTTAACCATCCACCATCTGAATTTTACTCTTTCACTTATCCTCTTCAAATTAATTCTCTAATTTTTATGTTGTCCTCTTCTTTGATATTAAATATCATTGTAATAAATTCTCATTTTCTTTCCTTTTTTTTTTTTTTTTTTTTTTTTTTTTTTTTTGCATTTATGTTCATTGAGTTTGAGTATGTTGTGCTCACTCATTTACCATAACTATTTGGTGGTCATGTTTTTGGCTAGGGTTTGTTTTAGGACTAAATAAAATATTTTCTGCTGTGGATTCTCTTTTCAGCTATGTTGTCTAAATTGTCCTGTGCCTTGATGTTCCATTTACCCACAGGTAACTTCCTTACCATCTCACTGACATTTCCACAACCTTCTGTGTAAGGACAGTAGAACCGTTTTCACTATTTATTTTCTCCATTCAGGGATGGAGTTGGAATTATTTGGCATTCTACTTTATCTGCAGGTATAACATGCATTTTTGCCTCATTTCACTTCAGGATTCTTTCATGTATTGAGTTCTTTTTCTACCCATGTGCCTATATTCATGAATATATATCATATGGGAGACAAAGGTCCTATTAGGAGAGGAATAATTCTATATGTTAAAGAAATCTTGTAGTGAAATGAGACAAATCAATTATAACCAAACAAACACAAAGGTTAAAAAATGTTTCTGATTACATTTTAAATCAATTCCCCCAATTTACACATGGATTCCATTTTGCTTTCTTTTTTCTTTTTGACAGAAAAGGAAAAGGAAAAAAGGAAGAGGAAAAGGAAAAGGAAAGGGAAAGGGAAAGGGAAAGAGAAAGGGAAAAGGAAAAGGAAAAGGAAAAGGAAAAGGAAAAGAAAAAGAAAAAGGAAAAGGAAAAGGAAAAGGAAAAGGAAAGGGAAAGGGAAAGGGAAAAGGAAAAGGAAAAAAGGAAAGCTTTATTTACTCTATTTACTGCTGAATTCACATTGTCAGCTTCTTGGCTTCTGTTGCAAACTGATCCAATGATTTCAGAGAAATGTTTATGATAACTCCAAGATGTCTTTTCTGAATTGAATCCACCAGTTCTGAACTGAGAATCATGTAGGCTTGTCTTCATTGTTTTTTCACATTGTTTTTTTGCCTTCATTGTTTTTTTCACATTTGTCCACTAAAGATCAACTGCCATCCTTCTGGCCACTCAGTTTTGTGGGAATCCTTTGTAGTTCCTCAACATTTGAGGAACTGATGTAATTGACTACGCAAAAAACTTAGTATCATCTGCAGAGTTGGAGATTTCAGTGTTCACTCCCTTTTACAGATCACTGATGGCTACCTTGAAAATAAAACATCCCAACTATCAGCCCATGGGAGACCATACTACCGTCTTCCATCTAGAAAATGGAAGAACTTTTGGTCTATGAAAGTCTATGAAAGGACCTTTGCTTCCTATCATTTAAGCAGCTTTTAATCTATCTATATATATTTAAAAAAAAAAAAATTAAAAATAAAAAACTCTCTACCCATCTTGTCACAGTTTAGTTTTTTTAATAAACTTCGGCATCAAAGATTTTTTGAAAATGTGCATGCATCCATGTGTCTATTGATGTTGTTATAGAAGTTCAGTGGAGCAGTGAGGTAGCATTTTCTTTACAGAAATCAGGCTGTCTCTTTCCCATGGAACAGGTTTATCTATAGTCTCGGTAATATACTTTCTTATATACTCTCTTTTACTGGAGATGGAAGCCAGGGATCACTTCCTGAGCCTTTTTTGAGATGGGAGTTGCACTCCTGTGCTACAGTAGCTTTTTGTAATGTGGTTTATAGATCTTGGTCAAAAGTTCCTTCGGTAAAGGCCATACTGTTTAATGTCTTACTCCTTAAATCTAAGTGATCCATCTGGTCTAATAATGGCTTCAACTGTTCAAGATCTTGCATAAAAGTCCAAAAATAAGAGCAAAAGAATCTGTTTGGAGAGCAGACCCTGCTATTTAAAACACTTGAATTCAAAATGACCATAAGTTTACAGTGTGAACCAGATTGAAAGGAAAGTTTCAGAATATTATAGAAACAGAAGTGGGTGTTCACTCACCTGTAATACAAATTACTTCTGACCTGCCAGTTACAGTCTTTGTGTTTCCTATAATATTTCTAGAGGTAGCTTCTTTATGTATTTTGCCACACATATAAAAGCATAACTGCTCTTGCATCAAGCAACCTGTAATGAATTTTAATAACTGGTCCATGATTAAAATCTATATCTTATATACCTCTTTGTATTTGACAACAGTTCCCTAGGAAGGCAGATAGATATTCATATTTGCCTTTTGGAAGATAAAGAGTAACACCTGGCATGCATTTCTCTACAGAAAATATTTAGCTTCACATCACACATCTTCTCAGTTAGGAAATGAAGAGTAAATTAATCTCTCTTTAGCTGCTGTCCATTTATAGTTCAATCAGTGAGTACATTCTAGAAAATTCAAATCCAGTACAGTTCATGGACATTGCAGTAGTTTTGTACCACTATATCATGCTACCAGAGGGGATATCAAGATGAGAGATTTAATGCTGAATATTGAACACATCACACCGAAGATGTGGAGTTCTTAATTGCTGGAGTGGGAGTGTCTCTGCCCAAAATAATCTGCGATGGAAGAAGTTCACTCAGCAAGTTGCAAGACATAGGACTGGTTTCTTTTATCTCTTTCTTTCTTTCTTTCTTTCTTTCTTTCTTTCTTTCTTTCTTTCTTTCTTTCTTATTTATTTAACTTAGATAGTAAATTCTCTTGGAAAAAAAAAAGAAAAGTGTTATTTCTGCTGAAGAGTCTTGGACAGAGCATGTGGAATAGGGAGGGTTTCATCAGCTAACAAGGGAAGGAAGTCTCTTTGCTGAGACAATTATCCAGAACATGGGGGAGAATCCCCTGACCAATTCTTCCTTCTTCTCCTGGAACAGTGTCTTAATCATCAATGTTGTTGTCACCACATTATCCAAGTAAAATCTACTGAGTCATTTTTAGACCTTCTCCTGGGAGCTGAACATTTCCAAAGCTTCAGGTAGAAGATAGAATTTGAATTGTTTTGTTGTCGCACACAGGTGCATAGAAAACAGAATGTTTAGCTAATGGGGAACCTGTGTCTTTTAGCAATTTTACAAAAATGAAGTTCTTCACTCCTTCAGGTTTTTGTTACAAATGTCCACATGAATACAGCTGGGTTTAGATAGAAAAATATATCATATGTCAAGCAAAACAAAGTGATTCATTGCTGTTTGCTCTGTTTTTGTTAAAATTCTCAGTTGAATTTGGACTGAACGCTTCCCACACACACCCATTTTAGCTGATGAACTTCTTGCTTCTTCCAATTCATCTCCTCCCTACTCCCTGCCCCCTCCTCCCCCCCCAAAAAAAACCAAACCAAACCAAAAATAAAAACAAACAAACAGCAACAACAACAACAACAACAACAAAAACAAAAACAAACAAGGTCCCGAACACAGTCACATCAATTTTAATAAAGAATGGATGTTTTGTGATTTTTGGATGAGGCTTGCATTACCTCTGTGGAAAATTTATCCAGCTCACTGTGTTATATATAAAACACAATAGTATAGTAAAAGGGAAAAAGATAAGATAAGATTTTAGATTAGAGTCTGAAAACCTGTATTGAAAATTCCACTATGAAAAAGAGAAAAAAAAATCCTTTCTATCTTGAAGAGGAATAAAGAACTAGCAAAAATATATATTTTTTTCATAAAATGATGAAATTTTCCCTATAATGCTTTGGGCCAAATTATTTTGTTCAGTGCAATTTGAATATTTCATTTTGATCTCCTTATTAATGATTTTCTCTAAAAGCAATTTCACTTTGGAAAGAAATTTTGAAATAAATGTTCCATTCCAAAAATGTTAAATAGGACACTTGGGTGTTATTGAAATACCTAGCTTTATTTTCAAGCTGACATGCTTTACAAATGCTGTGGTTTTTATTAAAATTTTATGTTAAGTAGCTGAAACTGTGTGATTATAAATTTGTGAGTCAAGTCTATTTCAAGGGAAATATAATTCTCCTTAAAAGAAACAGGTGGCTGGGCACATATAGCTTTCACTGTACTGATCAGAAATATTTAAATGATACATAGAATACAGTTTAGTGTGATGATTTATTTCCAGTTTATGGGGAGGGTTAGTTTTATTTGTTTGTTTTGTTTCAGGGAGGATGGGGGGGGTCATGGTACATTTTGCATTTCAATTATGCTGAGAATTAATCTTCAATAAGCACAGGATGGATATGTTCTGCAGACTGGATCCAAATTGTGGGATCTACGAAAGCTAAAAAGCTTCCAGGTCTGTAATCCTGACATTTGGAGTACTACAACTACAGAATGAATTGTGCCATGAAGCTGCTCCTGGTTTAGTCCTAACCTCAGTAACTGTTACACGGCTGTTGTTGCTTATTATTTACATTCACATAGTGCCGAAGGAACTAGAACTCTGCAATGCCGAGTAGTACAAAGAGATCGCAAAGACCATCCTCACCCTGGAGACATGGAGGACAATGGGTGGATTCAAACAAATACGCAAGTGCAAGGAAGCTGTCAGACAATAATAGCTACTGTGATAGATAGTAATCTCAGTAAAGTCAAGATTTCTAAGTTACACTGCAGAATATGGCTTTAGCAGAAATTGGAAATTGAATAATGAACCAGTTTCTGTATTTTTTTCCAGAGAAATTTTGTCAAATCTAAATGAACAACTTGGACAAAACCACATTAGTACCTCCACTGAAATTTAACCAAGTGATGGAAAGAATGTTTGCATTGGTGACTTACCAGCTCTTTTCCCTTAGCAATAATGAATAAGAAACAAAGCTTCACAAGATAGGCAGTAAAGAGATCTGAGTGTAAATTTATACAATGCAATGGTTGATGATGAGATTAAGGAAGGGTGCAAAGGATGGGAGGACTGGCACTAATGAATCTGGCAGAGTGAATCTTACAGCAAAAATCTGTACTGATAAGAACAGGGCAGTGTCTGAAGGCCAAAGAGAATGATGAGACAGTAATTGAAATTAGTGTTAATGAAACCCTACTCAAAAAGGATGGATGTGGTGATGACCTGTAGCAAATGGTGAAAATCAAAGATCAGGAACACTGATAAGCACATGAGAGGCGGGAGAGGCTCCTGCAGCTATGATGGCACCTTGTTGGCCAGGAAAGCTGCTCTTTTGAAGGAAAGGCTGCAACAGTTGTTTCTGTTTGTAGCGAAGAAGAAATATGGGGTTATTTTATTTTGTTCTAAGTCAGCTGAATTCCAGTTTGGTTAGAAAAATGAAACAGATCTCTGTCTGATATAAATAGTTACCCCTCCATTTGTTTTAATGATTGTGGTCATTCATGACAAATAAATTCACTGTGGACTCTTCTGTATGAGGTTTCATTTTCTTCTTTTCAGGGAAATACATAGACACTTACACATACTGCAGACATTGCCCAAATCATAATAAGAATTAACCAAAATCAATACTAGAAATATAAAATGTAATTTTGTATTAGGAAAAATATTAATCTATGTACTTTAAAGAGAAATACAATTTTTTTAATAAAGTGGCTGCATTTGTTAAATGTCATAAATTATCATTAGTCACTCTTTATAGCTAATTTAAATATGACTGTTTTTTTGCCATTGAAAAATTTTGAAAAGTTTGGATGATATTTTAAAAAAACACAACCTATAGGAACCTTTGTATTTATTTAGAGATTTAAAATGAGAAAACATGCTATTTCAGATAGTCATAAAATTAGAAATATCATCTAATAAGACACTATGTGTTGTGATTTTAATGTATTATTTTAATGTATTATTTATGGAAAACTTTTAACAGGTTATCTATCACTCAAGATATATGAAATATAACCATTTTATTAAGCATATTACTGTTGAGCTAGAGGAATAGGTTTTGCATGTCAAGAACAAGAAAGCATGTGTTTTCAATTTATTCTGCATCAGTAAAACTTAAAAAAAAAAATCTTTTAAAAAAAAAAGATACACAGAAAATAATTTGATAATAAATATATCTTTTTTTTTATGCCAGTAACTCAGTGGAATTTGAACACATTAAAGATATGAGACAGAAAGAGTTAATGAAAGACAAAATTATCCAAAGAATAAGCAATAGTATATGGAAAGAACCCAAAGATATCATCTGATCTTGTCTAGAGTCTTTAACTGTAAGATAGAGATCCTTTCTGGACGAAACTGGGGGCATATAAGAAACTGAGAGGTGAGACTTGAAGGATCACTTTTTGACCTAAACTATAGCTAAAACAAAGTATATTTGTTTTCATAACCTGTAGGTCTTTTGGTGGTTGTCTTCAACTTTCAGAAAGCCTGACCTTCATCACGGTGAAACTGCGAGTAGTCTCTACCAACCCGTGTTTGGGAC
The DNA here is from genome assembly GCA_013399115.1 of Anseranas semipalmata. Lineage (NCBI taxonomy): Eukaryota > Metazoa > Chordata > Aves > Anseriformes > Anseranatidae > Anseranas > Anseranas semipalmata. Next base: position 30,980 of record VXAA01006139.1, on the reverse strand, counting down.
CACACCTAGCGGCTCCTATACCAACACAATACTTGTTGCAGGCCTATTCTGTTATATTTTAAAATATATGAAAAAAAAAAAAAAAGGGGGAAGAAGACTGAAATTAAGAGAATGTTTTTTGGGGCCACTAATAGCATTCTATTGTTGCTTAAATATAAAGTTTGACTGAACGTAAGACTAGACATATGGGACTGAATTAGTTAACCGAAAGAAACCACAGCTAAATGACTTTTTAGTCCTTATAGGAAAACATTAATATAAGATGTGCAACTGAATTCTTTAATGTGTCCAGTAAAAATCCGCAGTTTTTTTTGTTGTTATTTCTGCTTATTTTATAACAAGGGATGCCTTGATGACTCAAAGAAATTTGAAAGAGTAACCATCAATTATTGCTAAAGTAGATTGACATGACAAAAACACAATTGCCACAAAATATAACTATGCAAAATTATTACTCTTTTATTGAGCTTTAGGGAATTCAGGACACCTCTAACAGTCTCGTGAAAAGTCAGCCTGCAGGAAGGAAAGGGAAAGGATTCCAAATATAAAAAAAATTATAAGCAATATTTACTTTGCAGAAAAAGTTATATTGCTGCTGTGCCACAGATCTTTGCACAACATGCATAGCAGTCCAGTGTTATGTAAAAAAGAGTAGTGCAAACCCGCTCCTTGATGTTTACACTTACAAGGGCAAAGTGGTTAGCAGAAGCAAATGACTATATCCTGTAATCAATAATTACTAACTGGGGAAACTGAATGTAATCCTGAACAAAATGGTTTTTTAATCAGAAGTCTTGATATGTGTTATTCAATATTTAAATATCTTTCAGTACTTACTTTGCTATTTTGGACTAATATGGTTGAAAAATAGTTTTTACTCCATCAAATCCAACATTCAACAATTTTTCAGGGTCCATGAAACCAAGATGGGTATTAGAACTTGAAGATTCCTATAACCTGGTTTCTGCATGCCATCTATGTGCCAGCAGCTTCATTTTTTGAATTGTCCTGCAGATCAAGAGAAATAAATGTCATTCGTTATTTTTCAGGCTTGTTCTTTTTTTGTCAAAGTTACAAGTTGCTTTAACAACAGGCATTTTATCATATTACCTTGTAGCTTTTATTTATTAGAAATATGTATCAACTCTAGTAATAGATGTGTTTTTTTTTATGATGATGTACTGCCTATGGGTCTCTCTCCAGATACCTGTCATGTCTCAGTTTTGACTCTTAGGCAGTGTTTTAACTCATTTAATTGCAAAAATATGTGGCAGTAACAATAGAAATTTTGTCACTGGTTTAGCAGGAACAAACAAATCAGCACATTGAGCATCTAAGGTGGTGAGCAGTGTGTGAAGACAAATATTGGATGAAAGACTGTAGGCTTCAAAGTGGTTCTTTGCAATAGCAATGTCTATTCATTTTTTCATGAGAAACTTAGGACACTGAAGCAGGGATTTATTTAACCAAATCTCAACATCTTCATTTAAGATAGCTGTCTAGACTCTTTTTACAACCATGGGAGAAAGTTGATGCTATAGTGCTATAGTAATTCATTTAATCCCACTGTAACACTTACAATAGATTTATTTTAAGTAAGGAGAACCTACAGCAACTGGCCTTGATAAAATTGCTAGATGAGATGAATCCTGTTCAAAGGAATGGGATGAGACTCTCTTCCCAAAATGACTGCACTTGTAGCTGTTGAATCAGAAATTAGCATTTTTTATTTTTATTTTTTTATTTGAAGTGATCAATTATGGCTCTTTCCTTACTCTAAAATGTTGCTGTACAAGTGCCGTGATATTTTTACTAGAGAGCAGAGCAAACAGAACTTCCTTTGCCCATCACAAGTAAGCTAGGCTTTGAAGGATCTACATGCAAATCCATACTTCACCATCTGGACTTCTCTTCCTCCAGCACAACTGAAGAGTTTGGAATATGAAAGTAAACTTATAGAAGACTGCAATTTGCTACTCTGACTTAATTGTAGACAGATGGACTACTTTGTCTAAAGAAAAACCAAAAGTCGGGGTCAGTTCTTCATATTTTCCTCTGTCGAGGTCCAAATACTTTTCAGTTCATCTCTCTTACCATTATCATTTTGATTTGTACAGATTTTGTATGTCTTTTTGTACAGAATAATATGTTATTTGTTCTTGGATAAAAATATAATGTTGGCACACCTTCTTACAACCTCAGCTATTATCCATGAGTGAAAAGCAATTCTAAAAACTAGGAAGGGAAAAAATGTTACCACAATTTTATTTTATTTTATTATTTTATTTTATTTTATTTTATTTTTTAAAGAGGTTGTATTTTTAATTCCATGTCTACTTCCTTTTACTTCAGTAAAGCATGCATAATCATAGAATCATAGAATCATAGAATGGTTTAGGTTGGAAGGGACCTTAAAGGTCATCAAATTCTAGCCTCCCTGCCACATGCAGAGATGCCTTCCACTAGATCAGGTTGCCCAAAGCACCAACCAACCTGACCTTGAAAACTTCCAGGGATGGAGCATCCACAAATTCTCTAGGAAACAAATTCTCTGTTCTGGTACCTCACCACCTACATTGTAAAAAAATTCTTCCTAATATCTAATCTAAACCTACCTTCTTTTAGTTTAAAACCATTACCCCTTGTTTTATCACTACACTGCCTGATAAAGAGTCCTTCCCCATCTTTCCTGTAGGCTTCCTTTAAGGACTGAAAGGCCGCTATAAGGCCTCCGCAGGGGTTTCTCTTCTCCAGGAGTAACAACACCAACTCCCTCAGGCTGTCTTCATAGAGATGTGCTTCAGCCCTCTGATCATCTTTGTGGTCCTCCTCTAGACCTGCTCTAACAGGTCTATGTCCTTCTTATGCTGGAGGCCCCAGAGCTGAACACAGTACTCCAGGTGGGGTCCTCAGAGTTGCTCTCAATTCTGTATTGATATCTGGGGATTTCCCAACCCAGATGCAGGACCTTGCACTTGGCCTTGTTGAGTGTCATAAGGTTTGCATGGACCCATCTCCCAAGCCTGTCAAGGTCCCTCTGGATGGCATCCCTTCCCTCCATTATGAACATATCTGTAGATGGTATTCTAAGCAACATCTTACACAATGGTTGTCAGTTATTAGTTGCACTCCCTCTTCCCTTTGTACATTCCAGAATCATAAATGTCTTTTCAGCAGCTGCATCACATTGCCATCTTATCATCATTTTATGATGTAATAAAATGCCAATTCTGTCATTCTTATCTGAAGAATGCCAAGTTTTGTTATCAGCTTCTAAGGTGCTCAGCTCAGCACATTGTGCTGTTCCATTTCATCCCTCTTTTACAGCTTGAGCCCGCAGAGTTATCCAGTTCTCTTCCCCTCCATTACTATCTTCTTTCTGTGTATTGTCAGCAAATGTCATTCCTATATTTTGAGCCACTGTCATTATTGTAATTAACACATACAAGTTATGTCTAAACCATGAGAAGCTTCTTCCAGACCAGTAGTTCACTGAAGTCCACTAAGCTTCCTCTACACCAATTATTCTCCTCTTCTCTCAACACATCATATTGTCGCTTTCTTTGCACCTGATTATTTTCAAGTTACATTCCTTGTACTAATCTTTTTTTTTTTTTGCAAGTTTAATTAATAATAGCTTATTAGCTTGTTGTGTACTGAAGCTTAGATCAATTCATCTACAGCATACCTCTTTCTAAAAACAAATCAATGTATCTAATCAATGAAAGATATCTACCTATTCTAGCACAATGAATCTTTGGTAAATAAATGTGTTGTATTCAAGTTTTGCAGTTACATTCATGTCTCTTAATTTTTAATTTCCATTCATGTTTGCTCTGTGTCTGGCATATTTTGATACAGCTAATCGTCTTTCAATTTGCCACATCCACTGATTACCTCTGGAAAATAAGTGTTCTGTTCATTCTTCCAAGGGTATATAATATACAACAAAATTCTTTGCTACTGGCCACAAGACCAGTGTGGTGAGAGTTACAGGAAAAACTAAGATGGAAGGGACTTCTGGAGGTCTCTAGTTCAGCTTTCTGCCCAAAGCAGAACCAACTGGATTATTCAGAGTCAAATTCTGGAAGTCACCAAGAATGGGAGTTCCACAGTTCTTTCAGTGTTGTATGATGGAGATCATCCTATGCTTCAGATTGAGCACAACTTCATCAGGTCTTTCTTCCATTTCAGTTATGAGTGTGAATGATATGAAACAAGGCATATCAATGGATAGATGTTTTTGTCCCCACACTCAGGCAAGGGCAGATGCAGCTTTGGTCTAATAAGAGAGTAGAGGGAAGCTGATCTCTACCCAAAGAATGTAATGAGTGGGCGTGCTGTCTGGAGCCTGGGCCTAAAGGGAGGGAGCATGGACTGAAGACCTTTTCATAGAAGAGGCTTTAGAAGCAAGGGACTCTGAATGCTGACCCTCCCAGAACTCTCTCCAGTGAAGATAATACTGCAGTTTTAGAGGCAGAATCACTTCTCCACCCTCAAAGATTCACAGAAGAGTCTAAGAGAAACATGAAACATGTCAGCATTTGGCAAAGGGGTAAGGAACAAGGAAGGACTTTACATCCTAATAATGTCTAATAAATGAATGATTGTTCAGCTTATCATCTTTATCGTCATTTGCCAGATTTTCTTTTTTCTGTCCCTGGAAATGGAGTACTACTCTATTATTTCTTAGTTAAAAGCTCTTATTGATCAAGACTGTCTCAATCCCAGAAGGCAGGAGGATGTGAATATGTAATGCTGGAGCTTACATTGGAGCTGAGATTGCTGCTTAGGGAATCTGGATACGTAATGTGTGACCTCTATATCCTGTCAAAGCAACTCAATACATGAGTATCATTATTTTGTCTACAACAGACTTCTCTCATACTCATGATCAAGGCAAGAATCACTCACAGAAATTTACACATTCATTTTGAATAAAAAATATATTTGAGAAAATTAGTCTGTTCGTAGATAACTCAGTTACCACTCCATGATAACTCACAGATACCCCTTTTTTTTTTCATTTATAGTGACTTAATAGGTTGGAAGAAATGATTTTTTTTATTATTGAAAAGAAGTATGCAGATTTAAGAGCAAAAATTATTGTGTTTTAACTTTCAAGTAAGAAAGTTTTAGGTTTTCTCCACACTAGGAGCAGTGACGTTCACTTGCATGTGAACACCTACAGTAAAAAGAGTCATCAGATAACCAATGCAGCAGAAACTGTGCAATGTACTGGCATATACAGTTTGATGCAATATATTCTTGAAATGTATCCCCTGCTGGAGTCCACTGTATCCCATCTGTTTTATACATGCCAAACCCATTGAAGACTGTTGGAAATATCTGTAAGTAGACATATATCCTAATGGGCTTCAGTCTCTCTTTGGTGGGTTCCACTAGGTATTCCAGGAATTTTTTTATGAACAGAGGAAAGGAAACTTGAAAGCCAAGGGTCATAATTTTTTACTTAGAGCTCTGTGCATCATCTTTTAAGAAAGAGAAGGAAGAGGAAGTTTTTATCTTACTCTGGAAATGTATTTTAATATAAAGAAAGTTTTGTTAGGTCTAGAAATCATCTAAACAGTTAAACAAATAAAAGGGATAGAATTCAGGTGAAGATGCAATCTATAAGCTTCATTATCATTCTCTACAGGAGAGAGATGCTGATAACAAACTACTTAAACTACTTCGAGTCATATCCTCTCATTCCTGCCAGCTATCATTAGAACTACTCGAAAATTAAGGTAGCATCAGTACAAGTGAAGACGACAAAATCTGATATTCAGGCTGATGTCTGGTCAGCAATACAGGATTTTTAATTTTATTTTTAATTTTATTCATGTATTTTTAGAACATAGAACTTTGTTTATCCACAAGTGTAAAGCAAGTTGAAGATACTGATTGAACCTTGGAAGGCTCAGAGATTATTATCTTTGTACCTTTGGCTTTAGTCCAATCTTGATCAGATATTACACACAAGCTAGACAGAGCTAATTCAGTTTACCTTTTTTTTATATGTATATATTATTTTTCTTCTTTCATTTTCTTTTTGAGATGTTACAATCCTTCTGGATCAAGTTATGTTCCAGTTTTGATTTTTGGATTTATAGGTGCTTCCTTGAAAGTCCTGGCTGGTCAAAACTACATCTTTTGTCCCCTCCCTGAGTTTAATGCTACACAAAATCAGGCAGAAAGCCTATGCTGACATCTGCAAAAATAATGTCATGGAGAATTTTGTGTGTGTGTTTTTTTTTTTTTTTTACAAGCTGATTCTGCCTTTTTCCTTCAGACCTACAATATGTGCTTTCATTGTTCCCACACCAACTTATGAATATGTTGATGCTGTTTTCTCTTTTTTTAAGCTCCCATCTGAGTTCTGTTCATCACAGATGTTTAGACACACAGCTGTCCATCTACAGTGGTTCTGCATGAAAGACCATGGCTGTTGTGTACAAAAGAAGGGATTCAGGCAAAATGTACTATAAATAGATAGCATTGTCTGCCTCTTCATTCTCCACCGGAGTCCTAAGTTCTGGAACTGGAATATTTGCTACTTTATCAAAATAGTTTTGCCTTCTGCTTCTGCTGAACTAAAAGATGGAGCACGACCTAAGCATTTATTATGGTTGTTATTTGTGAAAAGTTTCCGTTCTCTCTGAAGCAAGGAAGCTGGCTATATTAGAATGGCCTCAGGGTACATGTAGTGCATGATGAACTAAGGCACTATTACATAATACGGCATTTTCACCTGTATGAGTTGGCAACCTTCATGTAACATAAATTGCTTAAATATGCCTCAAGGTCATGCTATTAATATCTTAAGCATTTGATTCAGAAAACAGATCAGCATGCAGCATGATAAGCCCCTTTGAAAGCTGTGGAGCAGCAGCATAATATCTGAGAGCATTGTGGCAAATTGGGAAGTTGAGATGGAGCTGCTAATTATTCCAAAGCATATTTCTGAAAGGACAGGAGGTGTGGGATGTTCTCTGCCAAAAGCCCCTATTTCTTGAATGCTCTCACCATCTCCATATGCACATATGAAACTTTTAAGCTATGCTCGGTATGTATAAGCTGTAGCTAATATGGTCTTATCTACTGCTAGAAACCCCGAAAATCAGAAAGATACAATTTGATAATGATGAGGGCAGCAGTGAAATAATTTGGGTAAGACTAGATTATCAAAAAACAAAGAAGAAACTGCAATTAGCATCTGTTACAGACCCCCAGGACTATAAGAGAGTGAGGAAAAATATTCATAGAACAACTCTGGAGTAGTTCAAAACCACACAGTACTGTCCCAGAGGGGACTGTAACTGTCCAAACATCTGTTAAATGATAAAGCTACTGTAAATATAGATCAGAGATTCCTATGCACGAATTAAAGTGTGTGGATCCTAAAAAAAGATTCCTAGCTTTAGTAGAGCAGTATTTCATTCTCAAAAATATAGTACTAGCAGGTCAGTGTGGAGAAGAAGCTATCTTGAAACAATGGGGATTAAGGTAAGAATATGTGAATGCAATTGGAAAATTCTAGTGAAAATGTGCTAGTTGAAGTCAGGAATATACCAATAAGAAAAATTACAAGGTTCCAAGAATTTTTTTTTTTTTTTTTTTTTTTTGCAACAAGAGATGAACCTTCACCTGATGCAGTGCTGTTGAAAAAATAACAAAAAAAACAACAACAACAGCAACAACAACAACAACAACAACAACAACAAAGTAGTAAAAAACATTGACCTGAAAGAACATTAATGGAGGTTTAAAAATAAATGACATTCAATAGCAGACTAGACATTTTTTAAGATTTCATGGTAGGTTTATACAATTGCAAGAGATTGCTAAAATAAGGTGGAGTCGAAATCTCTGAATGAGGATTTTCCTTCTTTTTTTCATAGTGCTTGCCCTTCTTTCTTGTTTTTCCCCTTTCTCTCTCTCTCTCTCTCTCTTTTTAAGAAATAGGCACTTGTTTCTGTCCCAGATTGGACAAGCATGAGAACTGAAACACCAGAGAAAAAAGGGGGTTGAGATGCTGACTGATAAGGATATCTACCTGCTGACTGCTGCCTTCATCTGCCAGTCAGGTCGAGTAAATGTTTGGCTTTGCAGATGTGTGAAACATCTGGAACTGACCTACCATGTGCCTTTCTACCATGTGGCTTATGTAGGAGTTTGAGTCCAAGTGGAAACAATCTTTACAGATGCCCAAGGTTTCCAATTCACTTTTGAAGACCTGTGGCACTTTCATAAGGATGCACCAAACTTTCAGGGTTTATTTTTTGGTGCTTCACACAGATACAGCAAGGGTATTTGACTGAGGTGTAGCTATATGACCTTCATTTGATTGCTCACCAAAGGTAAAGCAAAGCAAAGTATTTAAGTGATCAGAGAAAAGTTCACTGGCCACTGAGATATCTTTAGTGTTTTATTGGCCATTTTGGGCTTCTTCCAGCAGTGTGAAAAGGTACATGCTGCATTTTATTATGTTAATGAGACATGAGAGGCACACATAAAAAAGCACTTGGTTCACACTGGGTATCTGTGAGAGGCAGCTATTTTTAAATTTCTGTAGGTGGTTCACTAGCACAGGTAATTGAGTTCCAAAGTATTTCTCCTTTGAGTCCTTCCAGAAGGATGGTCTGTAAAGCGCGAAACAAAGAAAATGACTTTTTTAAGGTACTGCTGCATTTTTTAATTTGAGCCATAATGGAAACGTTTTGTCAGTCTGCTATTGTATTTCCTTTTAAGGGAATATTTACATATCCAAAAAAGAAGCCCTCTCCATATTCAGAGATAAGTACTTTAATACAGCCACTTATGTTGTGTATTTATGCAGGTGTTTTGCAGAACAGCAAAATACTTGCTTGTAACAGGCTGTGATGACATGGGCATCCTGAGTATATAAATTTTTATGAAGAATAGGCCCCTTGGCAATTACAGATGTGTTAGTAACTTTCTGCTTTCACTGAGAATATCTCAAAACCCATTTCATTCTGTGCATTTCTAGTTTGCAGGGATTTTTACAGAGTAGAGAAGGCATTTTACCTTACTTCTATAAACTACAGTTTATTCTGGGAAGTCATTTCACGGCCCATTTTTATTTATTTCTAATAATAATTTTTTTTTTTTTTTTTTTTTGGTCAGGCTTCAGAGTGGGAAGACATGAAATAAAACACAGAGCTTCAGAACTCCTTTCCGTTTTTTTTTTCTCTGTGTTTGCTTACTTAGTTTTATAATTGTCATGATATGTCAGGTAGTTGAGAATTCAGTTCTCTGATGTCTCAGTAATTTGCCTTTGTCATTATAGTAACAGTGTCCTAGCTAACTACGTTTTAAGGAGTTGCTCCTCTGTTCTCCTTGATCATGTTTTTGGACATTATTGATAAAACCTTCTTGCACCCTGCAGACTACCCATGTCACAGTCATTGTCAACTTTTCCCTTGGGATTCATTTGTACTTGTAGCTGCTGAAGCCCTTCCCAACCCTCTTTTGTTACTTTATATGAGGCATAGCCTCAGTTATCCTCCTGGATGTACTGATGGCTTGAATAATTGGTGTCTCTTTTAGGCATTGTCTTACCTCTCCCCATGCATGGGCAACCTGTAATCCTGAAGGTCCTGACAGCACCTGCCTCTTTCTTGGTTCATCTCTGCCTTTTTAGGTAATTCCTGGAGATTTGGTCCACAACATTCTACTTCTGTCCCTGGGAAGATATCTCTCTTTCCATCATGTTTTGTTGATGAATCCAGTCTTTCTCTCCCTAAAGCTATGAAAATAATGCAACAGAGTAGCACAGAGTGAATATTTTTGGGAGGGGAAAGAATTTATTTGCTGAAGAAATGAAATTTCTGGCAACTCAGAGCTGTTTGTGATTTTGGTTTTAAATGTGTGAAGTAACTGTGCCTGAAGAAATGTTTAGAAATATTCGAAAAATGGTGCCATTGGCTTTCTCCTAGCTGATAAGGCATGCAACTCAGACAGCTCATCTGCCTGAGGCAACTTGGAAAAAGGAGAGGTGAATTCTACACTACTGGGGGGGCTGCTGCTTCACTCCACTGGGTCAACAAGGGAAAGAAGCAGTGAAAGCAATCCATTCTTGTCATTGACTGGGATCTGAGCTCCAGTTATTGAGAAGAGCATTATCAGTGGAGGAGGTTAAGAAACCCATCCCCAAATGTTACAGCTTTACACATGTGACAGGTGGTAAATAGAGAAACAAAGACAGAGACTGCAAAATATCTTGCTGAAAGTCTGGTCACAGGACAAAGGCAGAGGTGGGAGCAGAACAAACTTTTCTGTTTTTTGCCCCAGCTACCGATAGTCTCTCCCATTCTCTCTGGCTGCACCTGACCACTCTACTTAGATTAGTTTCTTATATTCAGGGCACATCATACATAATCTCTTCTCTTGCTCTTTTCTCCCATACTCCCACCTCCTGGAATTGCAAAATACACTCTGCATATTATACAAAGGTGTATTTTGTGATATAAGAATAATTAAACTGTGATATACCAATGATGTTAGATATGTTGTTGGGCAGCTCATGACCATTAGAAATGAACAAAGATCAGGGGATCATTAAATGAGATGAAGAATTCAGTTGTACATTTTTACATAGGATTTGGCAAGGTTTGCAAACACCCATGCAGTTCAGATATTTATAACAGGGGCTGAATTCTGTACCCCAGATGGAAGAGTTGTTTCTCACATAAGCTGCAAAGGCTTGTCCTCCAGATGCTACTCCTGATGTTCAAACCTGAGTCCTGTAAAAGCTACTGCCTTTCTATCCTGGATGCATCAGAGCCTTTGCTCAGTGCTGGGCACAGAAACAATGAGCTCACTTTTGGTGTTTGCAGGCAAGGATGAGTGAACATCAATCTCAGTCACTCAAAAACAGAACATTGCATTCAAGATGTTGGTTCAAGAAAAACACAGAACAAAACAACATCTATCTGTGAAAATGAAGGAAAGCCTGTTTCTGCCTAGCACAATGGAGAAATTGTTCTTGAACTGTTCGTGCTTCTCTGTAAGTGACACACCCCAGGACTCATTCTCCCTGCTCCCTGAAAATATTGCTAAAGTCAGTGTGATGTAATGTTATGATCCGTACTACCATTAAACTGGTACATGTCAATTGAAAAACACGTTTTTTATCTTTGCATTTCCATAATTTGTTTACCTTGCTCATTTGGCCAAACAATGATCTCTGCGCTTCTTCTCCCACTGTTCCTCTTTGTCCCCCTCACTGTCCCTATCTTAAAAATTCTCTTAAGCCTCTTTTTGGACTTGCGCCCCAGCCCCAGCCTCTCACTGGGGCTATCTAACGTGGCTTATTGAGGAAATAGGGCTGGGGAGATGTTACTTTGAGGGTGATTATAGATGTCATTCCTCTTTAAAATATGCTAAACCCATGCTTATGCAGCATGAGAACTCTACTGTAGCAGACTGGGAACTATAGAATAATGCCTGGGCATTAAATTTGTAGGTGGCTGTAAGTTTTTCAGCTTGCATCCTTATTAAACCTTTTCAGTGGTGTACAGCCCATCCTCCTGATTTCTTTAGATAAATGGCTCCACAGTATTCTCTGATCATGCATTAAGTTTAAATATTATGAGAAGAGCTTATTTTCATCTTTCATCATCTGTACCTCTTTTAGCCCCCACTTTCTTAGATATTTTTCTGTGCTTCTTTCCAGTATAAAGGAAAGACTTTTGCAGAAATTGGAATAATGTTTGAATTTATGGACCTACTCTTTTGTATTACTTTATGGCAGAAATGTCTCTTAATTGATCAAGGATGACAGCTGCATTCTTCAATGGGACAATTGTGCTCAAGACGTTCAATCGGTGTAAAGCAAGCAGTTGTTATCTGTGCTACTGGTGGTAGCAAAGACCTACCAAAACAGTCGAGGTGCTGTTACTGTTGCTCATCTTGCTTGCTGCAGCAGTTGGCAAGCACTGCTAGTCAGCAGGGAATGGTTAGGGTGAAGGAGACCCAATCAGGCATGCTGTAATTTACATCTGATTGATGAATGCATGGAGAGTGTGGAAACACCAATTAGAAATAAAACCGTGGCAGTGCAGGATTTGGGATGTGCTGTGTCTCTTATTCTCTGCCTACTGAATATAACCAAGAAGACTTGGAAGGACTGAGAGTTAAAAGAAATTCAAAAGATAAATTCTGCGTGCACCCACAGCTTAACATGGAACTAAAATCTTTATTTTGCAAAATTTTTTACTTAGATAAATTTTAAAAGAAAATATGCTTTTAAAGTAAAGGTAGTACTATAAACCATTTATATTACCATTTCTTATGTGTTTTTTAATTATAATAATTATCCAAAATTACCTTTTGATATAGATTTGATTTTTTTTTCACTAATAGTAGAAACCTGAAATGATTTTCAATGTGGGCGTAGTTGTATTGTTTTTTTTTTTTTCTTAAATATTTTACTTTTAAAAACATTTAAACAAAATTTCAAACAGTCCATGCTGGAAGAATCAACATTACTTTAATTCTGTCCTTAAGTCAGGATTGCTGGTGCTATGATTTTGATTCACATGATCTGCTTTATTTGGTCTGAATCCTTCCTCTCTTTCTCTTTCTTTTTTTCCTTCTTTCTTTCTTTCTTTCTTTCTTTCTTTCTTTCTTTCTTTCTTTCTTTCTTTCTTTCTTTCTTTCTTTCTTTCTCTTTCTTTTGTTCTTTCTTTCTTTCTTTCTTTCTTTCTTTCTTTCTTTCTTTCTTTCTTTCTTTTTGTGTGTGTGTGTGTGCATGTGTTCCCAGTACAGTGTTCAATATCATTTATCTCAGTATAGAGGAATCAGAGTTGCTATTGATTATGTTGTTTTAGATTTTGAAATTCCTTTGTAAATGTGTAAAACCTGTAAACATCTACCATTCCCAACAGCTTAACAGAATCATCCTTCCTCTGACCACATAATTGTTAAATTGTGCATGCAAAATAGCTTGAGGATATTCTGTCCCTTTTCCAGCAGGTTATCAGGGAAAACTTGCCAGAGAACATTGTGTTGTTTATATATCCTCCAGGTTAAGAGCTCAAAGGTCAATAGTTGCCCAAAGCAGTTTCACTTACTAACTACTGTTTTTCCCAAGCTCTGTAACCTGCCTCACCAGTGATCCTTATCATTTATTAGTGAATGTGTATATATGCAGCTTATAGATCTCTACCCATAGGCAAGTAATCTTAGTTTACTGAAATAATCTATTCACTTTCTAGTATAATTAATCATAATGATTAATTACCTGCATAAGCAAATATTACATGTAAATATACTAAGCTTACGTTGCAATGTTACTTGTTTCTTTCCTAACATTTCTCACTTAATGAACCTGTAGTGAAATTTGATTGACAAAGAGAAAGTTTTCCCTGGGCTGGATTTAGACACTTTGTTTCATTAAGTGGCTAAGAGCAGAATTGGTTTTGGTGTGGTTTCTTTTTGTTGGTGGTGGTTTTTATTTATTTATTTATTTTCAGTAAAAATATGTTCATTACACTTTTTTCTAGATGGCTAGATAGGATGTTATCAAATGTTTTAATTATGTTTTTCTTAAAGGGTTTGATTTTGCTCTGTAAATGCCTGATATCACCATATTGATATAAAGCAGTTCTTCCTGTTGTACACTGACATTACTGAGATTTAAATCAGGTTTATCATATTCTGGTGACTGGGAGGAGGGGGGTGGGAGGTGGAGAGCTTTGTAAATCCTTGATTTAAAAAGGGGGAAAAAATAAGTCTTTCTTTCAAACAGTAGTTTTAAAGGACAATACTTCCAGGCAGGAAGTCTTGTTAAAGTTGATGGATCTTTGTTTAGCTAAAATGGTATTCCAAAGTGCTGATAATAGTTTTGTCTTTGGCAAGTGCTGTTAATAGTTCTGTTCATTTCACAGGAGTCCTCTTTTTCTTGAGCACTTACTTTTGGTAATTCTGTTGTTTAGCTGAAGTTATCTTTTAGTCAAAACTGTCTAATAATTATTGTTCAAACCAACTCAGTGCTGACAGTACCAAGATGAAAAGAGGAAGAACAGAAGAACTTTATTTTCAAGTATTGCAACTTAAAAAGTAAAGGCATTCATGCTAAATCACTTCATAAACCATCCAAGTAAAATTACCTTGGTGTTAAAACTTGCAGATCAAATGTGTACATAAGTTAAGGATTTTGGAATACGGCTATATTTTTAAACTTGTGTATGTGTGTGTGTTAAAAAAAAGAAGAAGAAGAAGAAGAAGAAGAAGCCTTTATTTTTTATCTAAACTAGAGTGCTTGCAAAGCAAAAGTAAGATTCTGTTCACATAGACTTGGATTGGTTTTCTCTTAATTGTGATGGCATCATCAAATCAAATAATATAGTTAATGAACATTAAAGCTAAGAAGAACAAAAGAAAACACATGGGCAATGATGGAAAAGTAATAGCTGCAGTACAAGAAATGAATCTAAGCAGATAAAGCAGATGAAATATCACAGAGTATCTGAAAGAAATGAAATGAAAACAGATTGTCATCAGATCCTTTCTCTTCCCCAAAAGTTTGATACCATTTCTTTGGGGAATAGTTTGCAAATGATATATAGAATATGTGTAACACAACCGTAAACAGACATGCAATTTGCCTCACTTACAATCTGTTCCATGATCTTTGTTCATCCTAAAGAAAAAAGACAAGGTGCACATCTTGGAACAGGAGGATGCAGAAATAAATCAGAGCTGTGGTTAATAGAACTGTGTTGGGACATTACAATTGTAAATGTTTGCTGCTTTTTCTTTGTGCATATTCCAGAATTTCTGCTAACTTGCTTTTCCGTGTCTTTGTAGAATGTTTAATACATTTTAACATAGGTAATTAGCAAACAGTATAGATAATATGTGGGGAACTTTTATTCTAATCTTAATTTTTGTTCAAATACAGAAATATTTCATGTAATCTCCCTATGGCAAGGGGTGCAAAGTATTCATTCTCGGCTTTTTACTTGGGCTTTGTTAGATCTCTTTAAGTATCAGTAAACAAGCAGGATTAAAGGGAAACCTGTAGTGGGGAAAATTACGTCTGAAGTATTAACTGGTATATTCAGTGCTTCTTACACTCTCTGTCACCAAACACATGCTGCCCTCAGGTCTGTAACTGAGCTGTACTTAGCCTTTTATGGCTATAACTGCCTTCTTTATATGCTAAAAGGTGGTTTACTTTGCCACATGTATGTATGAGAGGGAGGGAATGTGTCCCATTCCAAGTTGCTGTCAGAGCATGGGAAAACAAAATCCCATCATTTCTGTTGCCCTTGTTCCACTCCACTTCATCCACACACCAGCCGTGCATGGCCACTTGTCACTGACCCCTGCCTGCTCCCATTTTCTTTCCCTCTTTGAGGTTGCACATGTATGACCACACAGCACAGCACTGCATTTGGGGACTGATTGTACAAAATTGTCTAGTACAAGCCATGCAGAAATGTGTGTGGCTCTGTACAGACCTGGAGAGCAAGGAGGGGAGCGAGCCTCAGCTCAGGTATGCAGCTCCTGACAAACCTTATTGTGTCTGTAATAGGCTGCAGGATCACTGGAGTAGAAATGCAAGGTGTGAAGCTTGGAATGGAATGGCTAAGGCTAAACTTCATGCTCTTTAGGCTGTTAAAATTCTACTTCTCAGTGGATATGACTCTGTCTTTTCTCTACCATTGCTTTGCCTGCATCCTCTCATTGAGCAAAACCATTGCTGCAATTAGACAGTACTTCATATTAGAAAGGATGATCCAAGGATACTGTCCATTCTCCAGATCTGTTTAGTGGTCAGGCCTTTCTTGCAGCTAATGACTATGATGAGGAGAAATATGGAAAGGACACCAGATAGCTGGTAAAGGTCTTAGATGAGTTACTCAAATTAACTCAATTTCAATACATAAGTCATCCAGTAAAAAAAAAAAGTCAAGTTACTGAACCCTCACTTATGTACAGGCTAAACAACAGAACAGTGAAGTGGTGGTATAAATGAAGAGAAAAACACATGCCTTGTTTAGGTCTTGCAGATTTTATTATACTGCCTATGTGTATGCACAGTAATGACTAAAGAACGTTCTAAAATGATTACTACATATGCCAGTTGTTAATTTTTACCTTTAAACCAGTGCTCTGTGAAATAGGAATAGAAGGAATGCAGTATAGAGCTGATCACGAAAAATAGTTCACTTAGTATATGTTTTCCATATGTATTTAAACAGGATTTCCAGGTACATGCTTGCAAATAAAACTACTTCTGTCAGAGGTAATAGTAAAGCTCAGCCAACTTTTTACAAATCAGTATTTATATTTAAAATATTAAGGTTAGTGCCACGTGAAAAAATGATGATCATTCATCTGAATAAGATACAGAAATAAATTTCTTTGTGGCCTTATATTACAGACAGAAAAATGTGAAGCATGCATATGATGTGTCAATTGATTGAACGTACTCATGGATGCTGGGGTTTTGGTGTTTTAATTCCACCCTGTAAAAAAATATTTCAGATAAACATGAGACTCTGTCACAGGCTAGTGTTGCAAAAATATAAGCCCAAACTTAAAGCATTTTTAAAATTATATGTATATATATATATGTATATATATACATATAATTTTAAATGTTTATATATTTAAGTAACAGAAAATCTTTTATTCCATTATAAAGTTGAACACAGTATTATGGTTCTGTGGTTAAACATTCAAAACTGATGAAAACAAAAAAAATGATGTTGTGCATATACCTTACAATAAAGTATTTGAATAAAATCAGCTTCATATATATATATATATATATATGTCACATATATTAGCTTCTCAGCTAATATATTTTAATACAAAATATTACATACTTTTGCATATTAATTTTAGGGGAAAAAAATGTCCTTATTGTATGCCTACACTAATGTTGACTAATGTCATAATAATCTGGTCCATCTTAATTGACTCAGGATTTGGCTGAGAGTTGCTAAGTAGTACACTGACCCAAAGAATAAATGGCTTTTTGCAACATTTAAAGATTAATGTAAGAAGTCTTATCTTCTTTGGCCTGGTACACAACTAAAAACAATGTGGGAATAAAGGAATTTGTCTATGACAGCTACCTTGCCTCTGCCTGGATTTTATGATATTTTTCATCTTTTTACATGTCTTCCATATTACATTTCAAATGTTAGTCCTATGCTTTGGCATGTCAAAATATTGATAAAACTTGTTGTAATCATATCTTTTTTTTTTTCTGGTGGAAACATTACTAAAAAAGGTGTAAGTGGGGAACCAAGAGATACTCAGGAGAGGTAAACCCTCGTTGGTTTTCCTTGCCATCACCCTTACTTTTCTGTTCCTACCAGACTGACCTCTCAAGGTCTACCTCTGAAGTATTATCACTACTAATAATAGGCTTATAGCAAAAAGTGAGCTAGAAAGATTTTTCAGTTCCTCCTCCCCCAAGGCAGGACCAGCTGTACCTAAATCATTCCTGACAGATGTTTGTCTATCCTGTTTTTAAAAACTTCCAGTACAGGGTTTCCAAAAATTCCCTAGGCAGTCTATTCATTTACTTCACTGCCCTTAAAGAAAGAGAGATTATTTCCTCTTTTGTCTTTTCTAGTGTCTAAACGTGATGTTCCATACTGCAGTTTTCAGCATTATCCTCTGTTGTGTCTTCAGTGAACATGGACAACAATCTCTGATCTTTCTCTTTGAAGCCACCTTTCATATATTTGAAGATTAATAACAAGTTTGTTCTCTCTTTCTTTGTATGATTGAACAAGATTCCTACACTTTGTCTTTCTACCCTTGTGCATACTCATTTCACTCTTTCAATCCTTCCTTCCTTCCACTTCTTCTGGCACCTAAGCAGTTTTTTGCTGTGTCTTCTAATTTGGTTCCAATACACCCACATGAGGCAATATTTCAAGGCAGTAACAGGTTCAAATTTGATGTGGCCAGTGCAGGACCTACCCCCAGTGACTACATCCCCTACACAGCCACTGGAAAGGGTAAAGCAGCTGCCTTCTTGGAGACCCTGAGTAAATATCCTGAACTAGGTACCTGAACAGTGTGATAGGCATTTTGGAAGAACAAGAGACAGTGATGGCTGAAGGAGGAGGGAATGAAAAACATACCAAGTTATCTGTAAAATTAAGAGAAAATGCCTACTGTCAATTAATTACGTAGACAAAATATTCTATGTCTAGAGCCCCGAGAAATCATTATCTTCCTCGACATCATTGTCCCAGCAATCAGATTCGTGTATTGAAGAACTGAGGAAAGAAGACCTATGTGTGAAAACATGGTCCCACCAGAAAAATTCAGCTACCTTCAAGGAAACTTCTGAACCTTCAGTTCAGCCTCTGAACTGGTGCTTAGAAAATTTCACTGGATGCAGAGACTACTGGATAAAGTGGCACTATGTGTTTGCTCAGAGATAAACACAGGAGCCTCTACCTCATTTTCATCCTAACATTAGGTCCATAGGCTTTCACAGTGAGAAGAAGGGAGGATTTTTGTGTTATTGTTTTAAGAAAAGAATTAAATTCCCCCCCCCCCCGCCCGCNAATAAAAACCCCCCCCCCCCCGACCTTTTTTAATGCAGCTCACATAAAAAAAACAGTTGAATTCAATCATTTCTGAGAAACCATTAATACGTTGCTCACATTTCAGACTGTTCTACTTTGTTTTGGGCATATTAGAATGTGTTCTTTTGATATGTTTAATTTTTTTGCAATTGAAGCTTTCTGAACTCACAGTGAGGTATTTGTAGAAAGTTAATTAGCCCGTGCAAATTCACTAACATCTGTTTTCTACTTTAAAATAATTGAAATTGTCTTTTATTGTACAGTTAAAAAAATTAAATCATTAGTGAAATTTTCTGGAATAAAAAACAAACTAGAGACTTGAGACAGGTTTGATCAACTTTCTTTAGGCCACTGATTGGAAGATTTTACTAAACTGTATAATATTTTTAAGACCTGATAGCTACCTTGAAAGATAGAATAAAGACAGACAGTATTGTCCTATCTTTTTCTGTAAAACACATCATCAATCTTGGAGAAAATAAGTCAGAAGAAGACGGTATTATTACAGTTTAAATATTGACTTTGTACAAATTAGGTCATAATCTTGTTATGAGACTGATATGGAAGGAGGAGGAGAGATAGAAGAACTGAAGATAGCAACATTTTCTATAACTAAACCCAACACTATTCATTATCACAATCAGAACACATTTGGTCTGAATTTATCCCATTTAACTGCAGACATCAAAGTGAAAAAAGCAACATCCCTGGACTCTCTCTGTAAACTAAGAAAAGAAAATCAGGAAACTTCAGAAGACTATTCAAATTCCAGATGTGTTAAAAATCTTTTTTTTTTTCCTGCTCTGAGTACTCTATTGAAATGACTAAGGAAATGTGAGGTAATGCAGGAGCTCTGTCCCTAGGCTTGAGATGACATAAGCTAAGCACTCTCTTACCAACCAGTTTGTGTACCACTGAAATTTGTGTGAAAGTTGCCAGAATCCAACAGCATAGGAATGGAAAGCCATTCGGTATTGTGGCCTTTTCCCATTATTTGCAATTGAGTCCATGTGTTTTTCCCATGGTCAAAAGTTTTTCTTGTTATATTCTAGCACAACATCTCTTAGTAGACAACTACTTTTTGCAAAAATATACTTCTATGGGAAATTCCCCTTAACTTTTCCAATATTCTTTCTTGAGGACTTTGTTGTAATATAGGGTTATCTATGCATGTTTATATACTTTTTATAAGGTATCTTAAAATTCTCTAGGAATCCTCTTCCACAGTCTTTACAATGTGAATATTCAGTATACAAGCTTCTACCAATGATAACAGAACATTCAGGTGAAATACAGCAAGAAATATTTAGAGGCAGAGATCCCTAACACTGTGGTAGTAAACATGGCTGACCCCTAAGATTATTTTAGAGGACCATACTGTAAAATACACAGCTGTGTTCTTATACAATTACATCAACAAAGTTTATAGCCAAAAATAGGTGGAAAATATTCCTGACAAATATACATATGGCTGTGGTGGTCCATATTGGAAAGAAAAAATGCCTATAAACTTTTTATGATAATCATCACAGAATGGTAGCAGTGGGAGGGATGTGCATGCAAGCACATCCTCTCCGTGGAGTTGCTCCTATATGCTGCCTCAGTGCCATAAAACTACAGTCACCCCCTTGGTGGGCAGAAGCAGCAACCAAGCCATATATAGGCACTCCCAGTAACCTATACTATTTGGCAATCAGTTGCAGCAGGGATCCACCCAGACAATGAAGTTACGAGCATAGTGTAACCCGTCTGTTAAGTGTGTAGCACTGAAGTGCAAAGTCTGTTTAGTTACTAAGAATCCTTCTAGAAATCCATCACCAGTTTGACTCGCTCTCTTGACTGATAGCCGTACATAGTCCATGGTTTAGGAACTTAAAAAAGTAAACATCTGGAACTTCTTGACAGATGATTTTTTTTTTCCTCTCTTGCAAAGCACTTGGGAATCCTTCAGTGCATGAATATCTTTAAGTAGGAAACCAGATAAATAGCAAGTTGTATATGAAAATATTACCTCAAGAAGAGCAGGAGGGTAATGACAGTCTTCCTGACTTCAGTTGCTATTACCATCCAGCTTAATGGTTAAACCTTAGAGGCAGTCAGCAGATGCAATAAGGTGCACACCGCCCCAGCATTTCTGCTGTCATTCAGTGAAACTGACATTGGGCACCAGCTGCCTCGTGATCAATTGCCAGTCAGCCACCCCAGTAGATCAGCAGCTATGAACTATGGGTGGCAGAGCCCCAGTGTCAAGGCCACCCCTAGCGAGGTGTCTGAAAATAAGTGCTACCAGGGCCATGGAGCTTGAGGTGATGTTTCAGGGACACTACGGACTCAGTCAGCCTTGCCAAGGTTCTGCCAAGGCATATATTAATGTTGTTCTCACTTCTAATCAACTTGTGCTTGACTCAGATTTAATTAGAGAGATAACCTTTTAAAAATACACTTACATATGATTAAAAAGTAAAGGAGAGAGAGAGAAAAAACAGAAAGCCCATATTGAACCAAACTGATGGAATTTGAAATAAAATTAGATGAAAGGAGGTGACAATGTAAGACATAATACCACTTTATTTTGATTCCTTAAATGTCTGTTGATGACCATCTACCTTTGCAGGCATCCCACGAAGAGAAACACACAAATATATGACCTAGATTGTGCTGCCATTTCTGTCTTTGCTTTGATGACTATTCACTTGTATTTGAAAACCAAATTTCATTTTTCATCTCTTTCCTCTGGAAAAAGTCAGGAACCAAAAGATCATTGCCAAAGAACAATATATCTTCTTTTCCATTTTTTTTTTTCATACCTCTAAATTAAACAAAAAATACTTTATGCTTTTACTGACATTCTGATAGGAGTACTAATAAGATCTGATATGGAGCTCTGATGTACATAAAAGAGAACTTAACTGTTTCAAGAATGCAGCTTCACCGTCTCTTGATGGAATCTGCAAAATATATCATTGTCTTTCTTTGTGAATAAAAACAAACTTAAATTTCTGATTTTCATGCAGCACTTGGCAGAAGTCACTGATATATGATCCTGGTGATCCTGATCTATGTTTATTCTTAAAATCAAATCATTTACTCCTGAGAAGCTTAAGTGAAATTAGATTTTGATATCAACATATTTTGCAATGGAATTACCAGAAACACAAAACACAAAGATTTTGGCTGTGAATGCCAGAGTAAAGAGTTCGTTTAGGCAAGGATATAAGGACTCCTTGCCTTCAAAGAAGAAATCTGGCTCTTTTTTTTTCTTTTATTTTTCTTAATAAAATAATTGACAGTAACTTCCAAATAGCATACAGAATTTCAGTACTTCTGCAAGTCATGAAATCTAGCTAATTGTAACTCATTTACCCCAATCCTTTCTCAGTGTCACCACCTAAGTAGAGAAGATAGTAAGATATTCACTAATTATTCAAGTGATTTAGGAACATGACTGCTCTTCACTTTTACAAAGATTTGTGTTCCTGAATTATTTTGCTGCTGTTAAAAATCTTCAGCCCCTCTTTTCTTTTTACTATCCTGTGCTCTTAAACCTGGAACAATGTATTTTAAATCCCAGTTGCATTGGTAAAACAGTTTGCAGAAGCAACTGTAATATGTATGTTTTACCATTGAAACTAATAGCGTTCTTTACTTAAAGCAAATGATTGTGCGCTAATTTCTTAGTGAAAGAAAAAGAGATGAAAACAAAATTGTCCCAAAACAGCATGGTATCTTAAAACAGTATATAATATCCTTAAAAGTTTGTAAATTATGTTTTTGTTCACTTTGGAAAGCAATATATCTTCATCAGCGAAGATGCAAAATGTAAAACCAAGACTGTAATAGCTACTTACCCACCCTTTCACTCCTACACACAGTATTTAGAAACACAAGAAACCAAAATTTCTGCCTTTTCTGTGGAATAGTGTAGTTTTTCTTAATTCAGATACCTGCAAAGGTGATTTATCAAACTCATTCTTCTTCATGCAATATTATAAAATCAGATAGCATGCTGAACTGATTGGCATAATTCTTCAAAGTTTGCTTTCCTGAATATAACAGATGCATATCATGAGCTGTTTAAATATCAAAAAAACATTGCTAGTGGATATGTTATTACATTCCTATACCTGTGTTTCCCTCTTAATGAAAAAATATGCATTTTTATTGAAAGTTGTGCTGATAAAACTACTTTAAAGATCTAATTGTTTTTAAAAACATTTATCAACAGATATCATTAGCAAAGTATTTTAATCACTATAGTTTATGTAGACTAAATGTAAGCATTTATTAATACAAACTAAGCGCTCATTATAAATTTACACAGAAAATGATAAAATATTATGTATGAAATGAATCATTAGCATGGACCATTAAGTCCTCTATTTTCATTTAATTGAATTTGTCAGTAGTACCCTCTTTAACTGAAAACCAGTCATAACCACAAAATTAAATAATAATTAAAGAAACAACTATTCAAAGAGTTGCTTGGTAGCTAAGGTGCCATTTAACCAAAACAGCAATTTAATGTAAATTGCAACCCATGTAGACATAGTTCTGAAAATTATACATCATGTGGTACATATATGTTTGAATTAGCAAAACATTTCCAGAATCACAGTCTAGATGTTCTCATACTGGTTCTGTAAACACAAAGAAAGACTGAATAAATGGTTGAAAATAGGTATAAATAGACCTATGGCAATTAAAGCTAATTAAGACTTTACAGAAATAAACTGCTGGCTGTTCAGTAATTTTTTAGCAGCTTAACAAATGCACTAACTCACAATGTATACGTTCTGTCACTGCACAGAGTCATTCACTAAAGATGTGTTGGATGTGGCACCAAAAATAATGCTTTGCCCATCTGCCTACCAACGTATTAAAAAATAATTGGAGCCTCCTATTTACAGAGACTTTGTTACACTACTTGTTTCACAAAAGAAAAAGAAAAGAAAGAAAGAGAAAATAAATAGACAAGAAAGAAAGAAAGAAAGGAAGGAAGAAGGAAAGAAAGGAAGGAAAAGAAAGAAAAATATTGTTGACTGTACTATTTTTGAGAGGAATGTTGACGTTGGTGTGTCTGAATGAGCAATAACACAGCTCTGAGTAGGTCCAGGAGCCTCCAATGTGTATACTGAGATTAGCCCATACTGCTCCAATGTCAGGATTGGGACTATCCTTTCTTTATGATGGTGATTCTCTCACATCAGTTATATTTGGGACAGTGATTTTTATGCACAAATTATTTTTGCACAACCAGCAGGGGGAGGCAAGATTTAAGGAAACAAACTGGGAAAACTTTATGGAAGCAAGCAGTTCTAACAAAAAAAGGGAGGGTGGTGGAAAGCTTTGAACAAAAAAGAAAGGTGAGTAACACAAGATATTAGGGTTAAGCTGGCATTTTGACTGCTACCCACATCAATCAAACCATAAAGTGCAGTTGCCACAGGTGTGCAACTTGAAAGAGCTTGTATCCATTTGTCCATTTTCCCAATGCAAGCTTCTTTTGCTAACTGCAGATATACAGCTGTAGTAAAAATTGTTTTATTTCCATTTTCTAGTAAAGTAAGATAATATGAAAGAACAGAACTGTAAGTAAATGATGTTACTAGTTTCAAAGAGAATGTCTCTTGTTTAAATATTTCACATAATTGACTACTTGTGTGTAGGAACCAATGAAAGAGATGCACAGCTGGACTGAATGCCCTAAAATTATTTTCAGAAATACATATCTCATTGTACTTTCCAATTCTTACTTACACAGCTTTCATTTTTCTGCAGAACAATTTACAAAATAACTTGTGTAACTATTATGGTTAAATGTTGAATCTGCTAAGAGCATTTCAGGAAGATATTTTCAGACAGAAGAGCAAATATCTTCATGTATATTCATGTTTTCTCCATGATTGTTATAATTTAGGGATACAAGCTACACGTTGAAGACCAGTAGCCAATATGTGTACTTGTCTTCACATGGGACCTATTTTGCAGAGCAAGAAAGGACGCAACCCTGATGTAAATGATAGGATTGTTCAGCTGTGTTACTGTTCTGCACCAGCCAGGGTGAAAGGCAGAACCAAGCCCTTAGAGCTTCCCTGGTAAACATGCACATGGAAAGCTGTCACATGAATAATTGGCCTATAGTTTTCATCAAGACTGCTTACACAAAGCTGTGTGAAGAGCAAAGTACACCATGCGGACAACAGATTAATATCTTATTATGTTTTTATTAATATCTAGTTATGTTGGTCATCAATGGTTCTCACAGAATCACAGAATCCTTTAGGTTGGAAGAGACCTTCAAGATCACCTAGTCCAACCTCTGACCTAACACTAACAAGCCCTCCACTAGACCATGTCACTAAGCTCTACATCTAAACATCTTTTGAATACCTCCAGGGATGGTGACTCAACCACCTCCCTGGGCCGCCTGTTCCAATGACTCACAACCCTTTCAGTAAAGAAGTTTTTCCTAATATCCAACCTAAACCTCCCCTGGCACAACTTTAGCCCATTCCCCCTCATCCTATCACCAGACACGTGGGAGAATAGACCAATCCCCACCTCGCTACAGCCTCCTTTCAGGTACCTGTAGAGAGCGATAAGGTCGCCCCTGAGCCTCCTCTTCTCCAGGCTAAACAACCCCAGCTCCCTCAGCCGCTCCTCGTAGGACTTCTCCTCCAGACCCCTCACCAGCTTCGTTGCCCTTCTCTGGACACGCTCCAGCACCTCCATGTCCTTCTTGTAGTGAGGTGCCCAAAACTGAACACAGGACTCGAGGTGCGGCCTCACCAGAGCCGAGTACAGGGGGACAATCCCTTCCCTAGTCCTGCTGGCCAATGTTTCTGATACAAGCCAGGATGCTGTTGGCCTTCTTGGCCACCTGAGCACACTGCTGGCTCATATTCTCCTCAGGTTGTTGTTCCTTTTATACCATCCCTTAGATTCCAAGTGTTATCTTCCTCATATATGATCTAGGTCTACTTGCCTCCACGCACTCTAGGCTTGAGAAGGAGACATATGTTACTGTTCTCAACTTCAGACCAATATTGCAAGAGGGCATCAGCCTGTTACCTTAAGTTCTTGAGGTATAGGGTGTCATTTGCACAACAGAACCTATAGTACTGTATAGCATGGTATGTTTTGCCATAGTTGAATTACCATTATTATAGCTTTTTACTATCTAGTGATATCCAGTCCCAAAGAAGCATGCAGATATAACAGTTACTCGTAATTACAGCTTTGACGAGTTATTTGAATCAATGTATTCCAGAGCACAGGAAAAGTTCCAGCCTCATGGCTTTGATACTGACAGATCTGGTGCAAAGTGGGTGTTTGGATACAATGCCAAGCATAATTGGTGCCAGCAGTGGAGATTACATATGCTGGCTTTATGGAAGCTTATAGAGTTATACAATTGTTGGGAACAAAGCCATGTATGGTGGTGCACATGAGTCAGTCATAGCGCAGCTTTCATGTAAAGGCTATATTATTAATTTGGTATCTGCCTTCAATCTGATTTTTGGAAATAAGAAGGAATACAGCCCTTACTGCTTTGGTTCTGCACTTCTGTCAATTCTTCGTTCAAATCAGAGGATAGATGCTGGCACCATCCTCCAGATTCAGCTGCTCTTCTCCACTAAGTTTCAAATATAGCACCTAGAAATTTTTATTTTACCTCCTCCAGTAAGACCATCTGTTCCCATAGCTTCCCCTCAAAACACCTGGCATTATCTTTTTTAGAATTTGTGGACTTCTATGATTTTTCTTTTAATCATATTTAGGGGAAAATAAAGATTTGAAAATACACTTTTAAGTAAAGCAGTATATTTATCTTTTTCTTTGCATTTCCCTTTGTCATGCAGGAAAGTGGTAGGCCATTCTTGTTGAAGCCAAAAGCCATTTTCACCTATAGTCTTCCAGGATCAGATGCCTAATGGAGATACTTTACAAAGTGAAAAGAAAATGTGTGTTAGGACTGAGTGACAACAATTCCTTAAAACTCAATCCCAGGGTTACTTTATTGAAGTGAAAATAGTTGGTTTCATTCCTTTCCTCCATAGCAAGCAATCTTGGCACATCACAACAAAGTTTTCCAGAAAAGCTCCTCATCTTAACACAAATAACTTATATTATTACTTAAATAACTAACAGCCTGGATTTAAAACCACAAATTCACAACCTGGAAATACCCCACGAAGTCTTTGTGATTTTGCAGTTGCATGACAAAGATATGAAGGTTTGATGGATCTAAGAAGGGATTTGTGGTCTGGAGAACTCCATGACATTTCTTGGCCTGTCTTATGCAGAATGTCAGACTAGACTTTGGTGATCACTTCTGGCCTTAAAATAGAATAATTTAAAACAGATTCAGTTCCAGCAGTTTCTAAAAGGTCTGGTAAGACTTAGTGGATTAGCATTTGGAAAGTTATATCAAATTCATGCTTCAAGTAGTCACAGTTCCTCTTCAGCAGCCTTTTTTTTACATATGAATAACCAGGTATGAGTAATGTTTTTTGAGCATGAAATGCATGTGTATCCAAGACACCTGAACTGCACCTGCTCCTGTACAGGCTGTAAATTTTGAAGAGGAAAGACTTCCTGGTTGACAAGCCTAAATGTTTTGGATCAAGTGTATGTCCCATTGCAGGCACCCTTTTCATGTTACATTGGAAGTGAATCTGCCTAAAGTACAGACTTACTTCAGAGATAACATTTGGGACCAATGACAAATGCCTGGCTGATCCAGTTGTATAACTTATGCTCAGCTACATAGACATCCCCTAAGAAATTGTTACAAGCTTGTGTTACAACACTTCTAAAAAGTGGGAAGAACGCTCCAGAGCCAAACCCCATCAAGCTGATGTCATTAATATATCATTTTAAAGATAAAGCACTGAAGTAATTTATAAACTGTCTGTCACCAGCGGCTGAACATCACCTTCTCTCCAAACAAACTGAATTACACTTGCAAAAGTATGTCCTGGCTAAGAACTGAACATCATTCAACTTGCTGAAGTTGGTTTTGAAAATGATATGGATACCGATGCCATGTTCAAAGGCCAATCAGCTGCGTCTGACACCATATACCGCCAGATGCTTTTATACAAAATACAATACGAGGCAAAATCAATGCATAGTATGACTGATACAATTTCTGTCCAAAAAAGAACAAAAATCATCATAATCAGCAATGATTGTTATGTTGAACTCTGCAAGAAGCAGAGCCAACATTAGACACTACAGAATGACCTACCACACGAGAATGTGCTTGAGTCTGTATTATTCAACAACAACAAACGACAAACCAAAAATCCTTTCTCATAGCAGAAGTTTTATTCCTGCAAGCACTGTTTGTATCCATGCCCAGATTAAGAGCTTAATATGAGTCCAAGACAGATTTATGTCCATATTCCTCAGATTCTCAGATTACATTACCAAAACCCAGTTACACACTAAACTGGCTAAACAGCAAGTAAGCCACTTTCATTTCTCAAATCAAAAGTCCAGTAAACATAGTGTAATTTGGAATGGGGTATATTTGCCCACTGTTGGAATCCTGTTTATTTGGGGCATATGTAGAAGAAAATTAAAATATAAGGTCCGTGCCTATGTATATGTATGAATAGTATGTTGAAGAAACTCATAAATTCTAAAGGGAGGCTAGCCCAAGGACATTGTGAATGACTGCATTTGCCCTCTCAAGGGGTTTAATAAAGTAATAATAATAATAATAATAACAATAATAATAATAATAATAAAATTAATAATAATAATGAAAATAAATAATAATAAAAATAATAATAGTAATTAAAATAGTAAAAAAAAAAAAAAGAAAAAAAGAAGAAGGACTCATTCATGCAAAGTTAGACGGTGTTAAGAGAAAGTTGATGGTGGATTAGTTAATGCCTTAGACCCACTGAGTGGAACAAACTTCATGAACTTTCTGGGATCACCTCACTGAAAATCACAAGCACTGTTGTGAGTACAGTGGAATCCATCTGACAGATTGAAAGCTGAGGTACTGACTGCTGGAACATGCTGCAGCTGTTGGCCAGCTGCCATAAGTTTTCCAACTACAATGGAACCATTTAATAAATCATCAGAGGTTCTACATCCCATTCAGTTTGTTTAGCAAAGAAAGAAAAAAAAAAAAAAAAAGAGTACTGACTTTTTAAAATACTTATTTGAGAGTTTAAGAGTAGACTGACCAGTCTGGAGATGTTTGAGTTATGTTCAAACAACAGAATCACAGAATCCTTTAGGTTGGAAGAGACCTTCAAGATCACCTAGTCCAACCTCTGACCTAACACTAACAAGCCCTCCACTAGACCATGTCACTAAGCTCTACATCTAAACATCTTTTGAATACCTCCAGGGATGGTGACTCAACCAC
>VXAA01006138.1:128226-141227 GCA_013399115.1 Anseranas semipalmata | reverse complement strand
CTGTGATTCTGTGATTCAGTTGCGGGCAAGGGAGAAATTTAATCTACCTACCTAAGAAGTAGATAGGCTTGTGCACTGTAAAAATATTGGAGGAGTAAATACCAGGAAAGAAAAGGATTGATTTAAGTTGAAAGATAGTGTTTGCACAAGAAGTATACTCATGAAACTGAAACAAGAAGCCTAAATGAGACAGCTAGACTACAAACTTAGAGTTTCTCATCTATCCAGAAAAGCAGATTCTACAACAGCCATGTAGTGGGATGGGCAAACCCCCAGTATTCAACCTGATCCAAGTCTGAAAGATCAGAGGATGGACTCAGTGAGCTAAATGTTTTACACAGTTATGTACCCATTTTTTTTTCCACCACACAGACAGCAAGAAGCATTAAGACTGCTCATGTTTGCAGGGGATAGTGGGGTGGGGGGTGGGTAGGAATCTAATGAGAGAACAGAGACAATCAACAATTAAGTGATCGGTCCTACAGTGCCAGTATTGAATGCCTGCACAAAGACTCAGAGGAAATGAATTTTGTATCAGCTATGCATGCCATTTTTGTCACCAAAAGATTCATCTGGCAGTGGCAAATAACTTAGGTCCTTGTTTTAGAAAGTCACCTTAAGAAACATAAATTTACTGAGTAAATTATTCAATACAGATCGTTCGTGCAACTCTTCTTGTGGTATGTGAGAAGAATGAATTTAACTATTTTGAAACCATATACATGCTCCTTTTTTAAGCAGTGAAGTTCAGAGATAATTGAATTTATTCATGAAATTTACACTTCAGTGGTGTAAGAAAATGGTACAAAATCATAAATGCAAGATCGCAGAAAATACTGAAGCAAGTACTGGCCTGTAATTCAGCTGAGGATTTTGTTTACATCATAAGCCATCACAAACTCAAGATACAGTTGCTGTATCTCAGTGAGATAGAGTAGCATTTGGAGGAATCCACATAGCCATGTGGATATTTTCCAGAACACCTGGTGAAAGCACTATCCACGGGATCACCCTTTAAAAGGCTGGCCCATAATGCAGTGAAGAAGATGGAAGAATTCTTTCGAATTCCCATGGGTTTTGAACAGTGCCTTTAATATTATACGATAGCTGAAGCAATTTTATTGAATTTCAGAAATGGTGTTCACTTTTGTAGACATTCAGAAATTGGTCTAATTTAATATTTGAAGAAAAAAAAATCATCTAACACCCCCAAGCAGACTTCATAGATTATGAATCAAAAGGTATCTTGCGGTCTGGCCTTGAGCAGAATATTGGCCATGGGACTTCTTGTTTGACCCAGTCCTTTAGAAAAACATGGTTATATTTTTTCAGTGACAAAGAGTCAAAAATCAACCTTGCAAGTTGTTACAGTGAATAATTCACTACCTCATCATATCCCTTACTTCAAATGTGAGTTTGTCTAGTACCCACCTGGTTCATAAGGGTATACCTAATATTCCAGTAATCTCCAATTACTCTATGTACCCACAGAGGAACTACTCTGTCCCTTTTGCCATAGCCCCTCCATCTGTCAGGTGATTATTTGTCAGGTTCACAGAGTCATTTTTAAAGACTACTTTCCAGTGTTGAAGCAGAACCTACATTCTTCACTCCTGAACGTCTGGTTTGCTTGTTATCTGTATCAAAACACAGCTTTTGCAGTAATCCACTTATCATGTTATCCAGATCACTCCCTATCAGTAATTTGTCTTCTTTGTTACTCACCATGTCCCCATCCTACTTATCATCCGCAAATTCTATCAGAAATGATTTTAGGTTTTCTTTCAGATCATCAACAATATTCAAGAGTTTAGGAAGATGAACAGCTCTCAGCAGCCTCTCAGCGGAAATTCATGTACTTTCTAGTGATCTCATCTATAATCATATTGTGAGACAGACATTTATATCCATTTTAGGTGTGTCAGGTGGATTTTAATCATTCTTTTCACTTATCAAATGACATACATCCCAAGCCAAATGCCTTATGAAGCCGAGCACCTGATACACAACCAAGTGATGATGCATCCATGTTAGGGAAGGGGCAACTGCAGTCAGGTTGTAACTAGTGTAGCAAGTTTGGCTGTGTTACTGAGGGACCTACAGCCAAACTATGGTCCTTTGAATATTTGGACATGGTACTTTATATCAACATTGTGACCTTTATTGCACAAGTTTATAGGGTCATAAGCTTGTAGTCAGTTTGACAAGACTCATTTCCCACTAACTCACCCTTGTTGTTTTAGCCTCCTTTCTTTCTAAGTTAATTGAAACCAATACTAGCCAGCCATTGTTTTGCCTGGGAAGAATGTCAGGGTCATATCACCTACTCCATTCTATGTAGTACATCAGCATTAGTTTCCCTTCAGCCTTCTGGATCTTCTCAATCAACAATATAACAAGCTCCTCAGACAGCTCTTTTAAGAATTTGCTTGCAAGCTATCCATATAAAGTATTCAACTTCAATTTAATTTGATGTCTTTTTACTAATTGACAGTAAATAGTTTTTTTCATAATTGGATAAGATTTTCAAAGGATCTGTTTTTTTTTTTTTCCCGACATAGAAAGTAAAGATGTATCCTTTCTCTCATTTCTGTCTAGTAAAGTATCGATACCATCATTTATATATCTTTTGTTCTTTTATTTCTATTAGCCTTAATTCTGCAGACTATACATTTGTTCTTCTCCTCCTCTTACCAGTTTTCTGCAATCTCCAGCTTCTATTTTCCATTCTTTTCTGGTAAGTCCACAATATTTCCATCTTTTGTAAAAATAGGTAAAAAATAATATTTGTTTTTTTCCCACCTAACAGATTGTTTATTGTTTTGAATTGCACAAACCCAGTGGAAAACACAGATGCCACGTTAAAACAGTGGTGTTCTCAAGCCCTTTTCCAGGTTACTTGCCCAGAATATGCTCAGTTCAGGTCTCTCTATCCCTGAGTACTGGGTAAGCAGTTCTTCCACTGGGGCATGCACCCTGTGCAACATATCCAGAAAGCAGAGGTAGAGGATTGCTGGGAACAGAGTGGGGAATGAGGCTGGAGGAGATGAGGGAGCACAGGAAAGATGAACTGGGACACCAGGGCTCTGATGAGCTGTCCTGCTAATACTTCTTATCCATGGACCTGTAGTAGCTTCTCCATTACATGGTCATGACCCAGACAATTCATTCTGGCCATATTGCTGTTCTGGTCCCTGCAGCAAGTGATCCCCAAGTGTCCTCAGACAGAGCCACTTTTTATTTGTCATGTTGGTATGATGCCTTATGAAAGGGACAAAGTTCTCCCAAGGTACTGTCTCAACATCAGGAATCATTCATAGCCAGTCATAGATCTAAACTCATTTTAAATCCACATGGCTTGAAACTCAAGGAAATGTTCATGCAGATCTTTGCAAAAGCAAACCACCATGATTTGTATGTGACTTTTCTCAGCTGCTCGTGAGGGAACACAATTTTATGATCAGCTTGGTTTATCTTTGTGCAGGAGGATGTTCCTCTCCCTTTTTCTTCCTCCAGATTGTCTGAGTAGAGAGAGACAGTGAGTCTCTCCGGGGAAGAAGAGACCTGTGGGTACAAGGGCAGCTGGAGTGCAGATATGATGTCAGATGTGTTTTAACACAGCTGGTAGAATGCTATAAAACAGAGCTTTTAGTGTTTGATTGAAGAGGGATTTGCATGAATTCCAGATGTTCACTATATGATCAATCTTGCTATGTACACAACAAGTGTGTCCCTATGCACGTGTAAAACAAAGTCTGCCTAACCCAGGGAGTGAATAAGGGCATGCTTGCTTTCCTGGAAGTCTGTTGCTTACTTTTCCATTTAGATCTTATGTGTCAGGTCATACACAGTTTTTGTCAGGCTCATGAGATTAATACTGGACTTTATGGCCACTACAATGACGTAATACCTTGATTTCAATGAAATTGAAGAATCTGTACATAAGAAAATGAAGTTAAAATGACAACGACTTAAAGTAACCTGTCTGAGACTTTAGAGATGGACACAGATGCTCATATTTCAAGACAGATACCAACCTTTGAACTGGAGGTGAAGCAGGAGTCTTCTCTATAGGCAGTTCATGTCACAATTGTTACTAAAGCCTTTCTTGTCACGTTCTTTAATGTAACTGCTACTGGCCAGGGTCATAGATAGCCCTGCGAGAGTTGGATTCCTGGCTTGAAATGGTGCAGTAGCTCCCGAGTTCCTGTCAGTCATTATTAATTTGCTTCATTATAAATAAGATTGAGATCAGGCCCTTTGTATTTCACAGAGAGCAATGGTTCCACTCTTTCTAAAGGCATCAGCATTTTAGTGTTAAAGAGCCTAATGCCCCCATGTAGTCTCAATAAAAGCTATATATGAGGACTATTCTCAGTGGACTAAGCCTTTTTTTTTCATTCTCTACAAACAGCATCACAGCTTAAAGCTACTTACAATACAGAAAGGCGACTGATAAATGAAACAGAAACTGGGAGCTGGAAAGTACCAGGATTAAAGCCATGCACAAAACATCAGTTTTAGCTGGAAGACTTCAGGAAACCAAAGCCAGCAGATTTGATTTGTCTGGGCTCGTTGACTCCGAAGCTGGGGCATTGGGTTTGTTGCTCAATCACCCCACCTCCCACATGCAATCCCCAGGGTAGTTCCAAGTCCACAAGCCTTGCTGAGAGGTTAGTTCACTTTCTGGTGCACAGCATCACACTGGGGCAGCTCAGCTGCTTCTGGGGCAATGGCCACAGTAGCAGGTAGACAAACAGTGGGCTGGGTCTGCTTGCAATGCTCCTACTGATTGTCAGGTGCTGTAGGTGTGTCCTCAACTTCATCTTCCCAGAGGGGCCAGAAATCAGAAAAGCAACCTATTGAAGCAGCGAACTAGGAATTAGGATTCTTGCACATATTTATGACTCCATCATGGTTTGGGTTAACTCACAAAACTAACGTGATTCAAATTACTTACCAATGAAATGCAAATATCTGTCCCTCACAGGAAGGCACTGAGATTCCATTCACCCTTTTCTATTGCTTTGCAATCCTCACATTAAGGCATTTATTTCAGTGCAAGTACTTTCTGGGTGGTTATTGTCTGAATGAGATGCAAGCCACATTTGTTTTGTTAAACATTCACTGTCATACTATTTGAAAATCTCAGACTGGTTTCACCAAACGGCTATTTTTTCTCTTCACACAGAAAGAACGTCCTGAATATCAAATAATCCATGAAGTGTGTTTAAGCACAGTATTACTGGAACAAGATTGCTGCATCATTTGTGAACTTTCCCATGGGGAAACAAAAAGGCAAAGCTGCAATAAATCTCCAGGTAAATCTTGCTTTAGTGGAGATCAGTCAGAGACATGCTTCATTCAGAGGCAACTAATTTATTTCTAAACCCAGTAGAAAATATTACTATCAGTCCCAGGATTTTGCAGAAGATGAGGAAATTACTATACTTGAATGAATGTAATTTTTTACTACTCTAATGGCAAAATAAATATTATTGCACTATTGTTCATGTTGTCTGCAAGGGAAACACTGAGCAAGTAAAAAACCCCTTAGTTTCTCCATAAGGGCAAAGTATTCTTTATCGTAGGAGGATGTATGAGATTCCACACTGTGACAAGGAGGAGAGTCCTACAGAACAGAACTCATAGGATGACATCTAGATGGTCTCTTCTCTCTGTGAATAGTTGAATAGAGGGTTTTAGAAGTGAGAAAAGGGAAAATCACTTGTACTGAATTATGCCCTGAAGGAGGAAGGTTTTTATTTAAAGACAATTTTCCTTGTTGATTTTTACTATAAGAAATATAATTGGTTCTGACCAAGGGACATTTTTTTCTTAACAGTTTTAAAGATAAAACAGTTTTAAGAGCCAAAAAGCTGTGATTTCTAAATGAAAACAACATAGTGGGCATTGCTGTTCTTTGGACTCCCATGAAGCTCTACCATGGTTTCTACATTCTGCAGTCACAAAAAGGACAAGACTCAGCTCATCTGTATGTTGGTGCCTATAATACAGCTGTTTACATCACAGCAGGTTGTCTGAGGTACCATCTAGTCAACTCTGTCAAAGAGGACAGACAGTGAATCAGCTCACCCCAAAGAAGGTATACCCTAAATATATTAAGCAAGTCTTATTTGGTTGCAATGAGAGCTGAGGATGACAAGCTTGTGTCAGACACCTTTATTGCAGCAACCTAGATTTCAGCAAGATGAATTACATCTGAAATACTTGTTACTGGTGATGGTGATTGGCTAGTTGCAATGAGGGAGCTGAGAACTTGCCCCTTTCCTGCAGAAGTTACAAATCTGAGCTGCCATGGATGGGAACTGGAGCTAGCCCAAGTCTTCTCAACATGTTACACCCAAAGACAAGGTGCCAGATTGTTCCAGCTACAGAAACACTGCTGGGAAGGGGAAGAGCTGAAGCACCAGGAGATCTGCCACCACATGTCCAATGCATGGAGTGTGAGAGATGGCTATCCCTGTTGGGCAGGACCTTTCCTCTACTTGCTGGGTGATGATGTTTTACACACCCCAGTCCATCCATACACATAACAAAAAAAGACAGTGGGACCAAGGTCATGTTTGCAGTCCCCACAGTTCAGTATTCCATGTGCCTTTCTATCTGCTAAAGCTGTTTGCTGGTATGGTATAGAATGCTTAAAGCACTGTGGTAAAACAAGTTTCAGCACCTGTTTCAATATATGCCACTTAAAGCTATGGGAAAAGATATGCAAGAAGTACTGTCTACTCTGGGAAAGCACCAAAACCAACACATTATTAATATTTCCATTGTGAAAGGCAGGGAGGGGGAAGAAAATATTTAAATAAAAAGAAGTTAATGTTTAAAAATGATGAATCACCATCTAATGATGAATTTTCCTGAAAAGTTTCATATTGTCTATGTTGCTCTGTGAAGAAATCTGGCTTTGATTCTTTTTTGTGGTGAAAAATAATTAAAGCAGAAGAACTGCACCTGAGTTGGGAAATCTAGTTCCATTTCTCCATTAGCTCTCTTGCCTTCTTCTCCTTTAAGAAACAGCCATGAAAAAGCCCCAAATTATCATAATCATGGCCTTTCACATTGTCATACTATTTAATTGATATTAAAGAACCAATTTGGATATCAGTTACAACAGTGTATATCCAGTAGAGTTTTTCCAATGTCAATGGCATTGCAGCAGTATACAACTGCAGTGAGCTCAGAATGAATCCTGAAGCCTTTGTTATTTTCTGAAAAAGAAAAAAAAAAAAGTAATTTCTATTCATTTACCTCATTCTGAATTTCAATGAAGCCTCTAGTATTATCTCTCAATTCCAGTTTTAAGTATTGATAGTAACCTGCTGTGTGACATATAAAATATCCAGCCTTCTCTCTTGCATTATATGCATCAGTTTCCAGTAAACAAGAATGATTCTGACGTAATCTTTGAAAGCATGTATTCAACAGGGCTAGAGGGCATTTTGTGGTTAATGTGTGTAACTGTTATAGATTTGGATTCAAAGCCAGTTTAGATCACAAATGAAAATAAATTCTGCTTCATACCAACTCCTACACAATAAGCCATCAGTACAACATAGATATATGACAGCACTTAATGAGGAAAGCCAGGAATTCAGGTGATTTATAGAAATGGTAGATTTAGAAACTATCCAAACTTATTATTAGTTCAGGGTTTTCTACCTCCTCCCACTGCTGTAACTCTGAGTACTTGGGCTGTTCCTCTGCTCATATGACTATGCTTTCATGAAACAGGAAGCTGTGTGGGAGGCTTGGATGCACAGCGAATACAGGATCAAACCTTGACTTGGTATGTAGCTGTTAAAAATGCTTAGGGCCATATTCAGATCAACTTCTGAGAATTGTAGCTCCGTTAGCATCATTTAAGGATGTATTTAAAAGTAGAAAGAATCTTTTCTTTGGATTGCCTTTTTAACCTAGTATCTTGATTTTAAACAGCATTTTGAAGAACTGTAAGTGAATCATATCCAGAATTAAATTACCAGTAACGACTCTCGGAAATGTCAGTAAAGATAACTTTGAATCTGACATATTGTTAAGTTAGGATCACTCCTGTGTCAGCAAGATTGAACTTCTTTGCAAAGCATCATTAGCTCATGTCTCTTACTGTAGGCAGGAGCAATGAGCATTTTATATTTTCAAAAAAAAAGGAAAACAATATTAATGACTAGGAACATTTGTAGAAAGAAACAGCCTACTGTGATTATAATAAGGAATACTAACTCCTTTAGTAGCATACATGATCCTTTAGAGACTTTTGCCCTCCGCAGACAAGGCTGTTACTGAAGACTGCAAGTGGAAATTTGGCGTATCTTGGCATAACTGTTCTGATTCCCTTCTGTTGCATAATAAGAACTCTGCAGATCAAAGACAAAAGGGAAAGAAGTGCTATGTAACCTCTACAAAAAAAGCAAACAGCATCATTAGGCCAGACAGTAGCAGAAGAACAGTGCTGTCATCTCTCCAAGTTAGTGAAAATGAGAAGGGACACAAGCAAACAACCAAACGAAGAAGAACCGAGAAATAAATGAAGAGAAAAGCAACTTTACACCTCTCTGCTGTTAGCATTTTTAAATAGGAAAATTCTTCAATGCCAAATCTGTCAGTTTATATCCTGTAATTACTGTCAGCCATATATGTTCAGGTGGATATTATTCTAAATGCATAAGCATAAAGACTCTGATGCTCTTGATAATAAGTGCGTCTGAAAGGAATATCAATATCTGTTGATTTATATTTACCATGCCTTGCCCAGGTATTTCCATCTTCTGTGAAGTATGCTGTAGATTATAAGTGAAATTGCACAGCTTAATGGACTGAAGAATTTTGATGACAACACTCAAGTTGCCACTATTTTTCCAGGGTTCCTCCTGTGTATGATCTGTTGCCATTGACAGAGTTGTTTTCTGAGAAAACAATTTCAGAAGTTCTAAACTTTGCACATTCCTTCACAGCAAGGCTAACTTTGCAATTTTAGGAAAAGTTACACGAAGAAGGCTATTGCTAATATTTTTACAGGGAAATAAAATTTAAAAGGAAGGAAGGAAGGAAGGAAGGAAGGAAGGAAGGNGAAAGAAAGAAAGAAAGAAAGAAAGAAAGAAAGAGAAAGAAAGAAAGAAAGAGAAAGAAAGAAACAAACAAACATTGCCTGCTGATGAGAAGCAGAGAATAATTGTTGTCTCTCTCTTTGTTTCTGTGCAGCCTTTGCTTGTTTTTCTTTCTGTTTTTTTTTTTTTTCATTTAATTAAATCGTCCTTAACTCAACCCATGAACATTTTTTTTTTCCCCATCGTATTTTCTCCCCCTGTTCCTTTGAGGAGGGGGAATGAGAGAGCTGTGTGGTCGAGTTCAGCTAGCCATCAGTGTGAAACCACCACAGGAAGCCACCAGATTCCTAAATCCACCTAAGGCCAGAAATCTCCTCACACCCAATTGCTTCCTTGGTCTAGCATTGTAAAGAAAACTAGAATCAAAAAAATCATAAATTAATTTAGTCTGGAAGGGACCTCTGATGGCTTTCTGATCTAATCTTCTGCTCAAGATAGGTCCAAGTTTCAAGGTAGATTCAACTGACGTTAAATCAGATTGCTCAGGACTTTTCTAAGTCAGGTTTTGATCATCTCCAAGGATGGAGATTTCAATTCCTCTCTGGGCTCCTATTGCAGTGGTTAACCACCTTCATCATCAAAAAAAAAATAAAAAAATAAAAAAATAAAAATCCAAATAGTTTATCTTGTAACAACTTGTGACTCTTGCACTTTGTCTTTTAGCTGTGCTTTTCTGACAAGAGTCAGCTCTATCTCTTCTATAAACTTATAAGCTCCTATTCAGGAGTTGAAGACAGAAATAAGAATCCCTCCTAGCCTTCTCTTCTTAAGTCTGAATAAACCCAGCTCATACAATCTCTCCTCATATATCACATGCTTTAACCTCTTGTGATTTTAATGGCCTTATGCTGGACTTAACCCTGCCTGTCAGTGTCTTTTTTGTACTGGGGAGCCTGAGATGGGGCACATTACACCAGTTCTCGAATCAGTGGGGATGTGTGTGGCTAGCGTGACACTGCTAAACTTTAACTGCCATTGTTTTCCATTAAGGTCAAAGTAGGTTTTGAGCAGAGTCTGGAATGAAGTTGAAGCTCATGCCTGTAAATACAAACCAAGATGCTTTCACTGCTCCACATAGTAGCTAAGGAGGTGTAAAATCATTTGTTTTAGAAACAGACCTGATATTTTATTTGTTTTCCTTCATGAAACCAGAGGTCTTAGCTTTGTGTGGGCTTATGAATTCAAATCAGATCCTACATGTTGGAGCCATTCTACATTTAAGCACAAAAGGAAAGGAACAGGTATCAGCTCAGTGATTATTGCTTTCCTTTTTCATTGCTGACTATTTAAATTGATTTTAGTAGTTGTAAACCTACAGCCAGTTTGACATATTCTGATGCTTTTCTTGTCCCCACAGTCAGCGCAGACAGCTCCAAGCAGAGCTGGCTCTGAAAGCTTAGGTAACCTTCATGCAAAAGCCACACTTAAAATGCAGCATGCAAAATGCATTTAAATTAATGTAGCTGTGGCAGGATCCTGGGACTGAGCTGGGAGGTCCAAAGCAGCTAAATGCTGCAATGACCATTTGTCCCCATTCTCCTCCAGAGCACAGAACTTGCACACATGCCCACAGCAGCCCATAGAGCTCCTTGGTAATAAGCTTGCTTGAGGAAAATAGAAAGACCAATCTTCAACAGGAAGATAAAGAATAATGAAAGACTGAATAGTAAGACCAGAAGACCCACTTGCATTTGGGATGCATTAGGTGGTCTCCTGAATCTCTGCTTCTGTTTTAGTTTTCTCTGAAGGGAGTTTGGTTTGCATGCTCCAAGGCTGCTCTGTAATGAGAACTATAGTACACATAAGTGGGAACGATGGGAATATTCACTTCAAAAGAACTCTCCTGATCTGAACTGAAGGGC
Source organism: Anseranas semipalmata (assembly GCA_013399115.1). NCBI lineage: Eukaryota > Metazoa > Chordata > Aves > Anseriformes > Anseranatidae > Anseranas > Anseranas semipalmata. The sequence goes on along the minus strand of VXAA01006138.1, from coordinate 130,234 downwards.
TAGAAGCACCAAAGTGTATCTCAAGTCCATCTCCAGTCCAAGGCTATGAAAAAAACAGGAGCAGAAGGATCTTCCCATTCTGTTAGGACTGGACATAGTTATTTGACACCAGACATCATGGTGCATATTTTCATCATGAAAAAGAAGAAAGTGTGCTTTGGAATATGTTCTAATTTGCTTTTATTGCACAATTTAAACTATCTTCTACATTAAGAAAGATGATGTAAGAGATATCTATGTCTATTCTTTACGTCAAACAAATCTATCAGCCCACGGGATGTAGTTTAAGACACTCCTTACGAATTTTACTTGCTCATTGGGATCAATAGCTGGGTAGGTGCTTGTTATTGCAGGCTGAGAAATTATGATGACTTCGGATGTTTTGTTTATGTTTTTAATGTTCATATATGTGGCTCTATATTGTCCTGAAAGACATGGCACAGTACATATTAAACATCGCTACTCTTCACAATGTGGTGTTTGCAAGCATAAAATGTCATTTGTTTAGATTACCTACTTTTCATTAAAATGATGATCTTTAAATATTGCTTGGAGCTTGAACTGTACTCTTGTTGTTGGAATTTATTGCATATCACTCTAGTCTCCACTGTGTGAAACACTAAAACAATGAAAAGCAATGTATTAGAGCTACAATATAAAGGACATACTTATTATGATCAGACACTGTACCTGTTATATAGAATATCTGTTCAGAATAAATGTGACAGACTCTAGAGACAGGATTGGTGAATCACTGAGCTCTGCACTTCTTCCAGTCTCTCTCCAGGATGCTATGATGCTCCTGTACACACTTGTAAATAACTCTGACATTAGATCTGTACTTCTCAGGGATGGGGAGAAAGACAGTAAGGACAGATGTCAGGAAACTGCAGCTATTACTAAGGAATTACCGAGCCAAGGAAAAAAATGCTCTAATTACTTTTCTAGAAGTGGATGAATACATTCACCACCAGCAGTCTGTGATTCTCTCAAATATTTTCATTCCACTAGACACAAAATAATATCTGTGAATAATCCTCATTCAGCCAGGAGGAGTTCACTGTGTGGACTGTTTCAGATCCTTTGTGTAGCACATGGGTCAGATACTGCCTTTGTGTCCTCTGGACTCTCCAGAAGCTTTCTCTTTATAGATGTTACCACCGGTCAGTGCATACATTGTGTTCCAGGCCACTTCTAGTTGATTTACGAGGAATACTGAACCCATTGCAAATCCTATCTACGGATGTCAGTCTTCTAACTGCAAATGAGGAGAGGCCTCTTGGCTTTAGCTGTGGAGGCTCCTGGTAGCTGACATGGCTCTTGTGGTAGTCCCTGTTTAGCCAGCAGCTGTGGGATACCCAGCAGCTGACCTGCCTGCTTCCCCATCAGCTTCACCACCAGTCCCTGTTCATCTGACAGGTATAACCCAAAGTGGTGACCACAAGACCATTACACTACTGGTGACTCTGAGCTGGGCTTTCTGCTAGTGCTGTGCAACACATGGATCTAAGTCCCTGTTTCTCTGAGTGGATGTTATGTTTTGAAAGCCAGACAGCATTGTAGTCCTGAATTCATATAACAAAGAGAATGATTGTGCTTTGAAATGTTAAAAAGAAAAAAGCAATAATGCAAAGATGTCAAACTAGGAAGAAGCCCAAATAAAAACCTGCATTTGAACAGAGACTCTTGGCTTATCTGTTGGCCAGCTTCCCCTACTTTAACAGCTTTCTTTTCTATTGTGTAAGCTACTAAAAATATTGCAGTAGTTTCTGTAGCTGTCACAGGAATGGCAAGTGTTTTTACTCCTCAGGGATATTATTCATCCCTCTGTCTATCTCTTAATGTACTAATACAACTCCTTTCATACTGTACCTTGTAATCTTTAATGTAGTTCCCCTTACAACATCCCTGGGAGGTAAGCAAGTAGTTGGTGGTGAGGAAGCACTTTCCACGTTTCAAAGGAGAAGTGAGACAGGAAAGAGATACAGGACAGCTATTTTTTTTTTTT
>VXAA01006138.1:109544-128204 GCA_013399115.1 Anseranas semipalmata | reverse complement strand
TTTTTTTTTTTTTACAACATGTAAACATCTATTGCTCATTTAGAAGAAAAATAAAACCTCTGCAAAATCTTTTCTGATTTATGCATGCAGGCTGTGACAGATTGAGGAGGTGAAGCCCAGCATGCCAGTTTCAACCTCCAGAGTGGGCTTCTTCTGTGGATGCCACAGCACTCCCTCTCCAGAAAAAAAAAAAAAAACAGGGCTTCAGCCCTAACTGGCAATGATATCAGTGGTTTTCCATTTCATCTTGGCCCATCACCTGCAGCAGACCTGTAATATACAAAGATTTCCCCCTACAGGGTGCAGATACATAGAATCATAGAATCATAGAATCATAGAATCATAGAATCATGGAATGGGTTGGGTTGGAAGGGACCTTAAACACCATCTAGTTCCAACCCCTCTGCGAAGTGCAGGGACACCTTCCACTAGACCAGGATGCTCAAAGCCCCATCCAGCCTGGCCTTGAACACTTCCAGGGATTAAGCATCTACAGCTTCTCTAGGCAACCTGTTCCAGTGCCTCACCACCCTCATAGTAAAGAATTTCTTCCTGAAGTCTAGTCTAAATCTACCCTCTTTTAGTTTAAAGCCATTACCCCTTGTCCTATCACTACAGTGCCTGTTAAAGTGTCCCTCCCCAGCTTTCCTGTAGGCCCCCTTTAAGTACTGGAAGGCCACTATAAGGTCTCCCTGGAGCCTTCTCTTCTCCAGGCTGAACAACCCCAACTCTCTCAGCCTCTCTTCATATCACTTTCCTTTCCAAATAAATCAACACTATTTTTTTAGGCAGGATTGACTTCTCTAGCTAAAACTTGATAGTGAAGAAAATAACTTAATAGAAGAAAGAAGTATAAGAAAAACATGTGCAAAAGCAGGTCAGAAGTAAACAGCATTCAACCTTCAAGTGAAGGATAACCTAACTGGCTTCATTCTGTTTTGCTAAAATATATTTTTTAATTGTCCAGACAAGCCATAGTTGTCTAATATAATTTTTTTTTTTTTTTTTTTGCTTCAGATTAATTACCCCTGTTTATCTTTAGATAAAATGTGGAGTCATTCAAAAACACTCTGAGGGTCTGCTTTAGCAGCATAATATGGGTGGCTTTTGAAAGTGTCAATTCTTGTGGCAGAATCGAACAAAACTTCTCTATCAAGTAGTACAAGTATTTGGATAGACTATGACATTCCCTTTATCAGCACAATGCCCTTTTTTGTTTCAATTCAAATTGTATTGTGTAGCATAGGTGATCATTACATAGAGAGAAAAGAGGAAGATAAGAAATTAGATGAAAATACATGCAGAAATCCTGTATTTCAACTTTGCAGATTTTGTGTTTTGGTATATGTTTTGTTTTTATGAAGACATGAGTGAATATTGGAGTGAAAGCATTACCCACTGGATAGCAAAACCTTGATTTACAACAGCCACTAGTAGGAAATAAGAGTTTTTTCCCTCTGTGCTCATCCTCTTATAATTTCAGTTTGCCTTTGAGGATGCTTTTTTCTATTTGAACTTTAGAGAAACCAAAGAAGGACTTTTTAGAATACTTACATTATATATTATGCAAAACTCTGCCAAGAAGACAGTTCAAGTTTTCACCTTTCTCAAAGAGCTGTTTTAGTCTTCTATATATTAGTCTTCTCTACAAATGCTGACAGATGTACAGCCTCTAATAATACAGCAGGCATGTTTTGTTTTCAAGAAGTGACCATCAGCTTACAACTACTACCTGTTCTTTACACGTTGACTCCAGCCTGAAAGGTACCTTGGAAATAGCTAGCAGATAAGATAGAAAGCCCTCTGTTCTCATGCCCCTGCTGTTTGATTGGGATGACTTGACAACTATGGTGGAGATATTGCCATTGCTTTCAGTTGCATCCTGTTATCTAGATAACAGAAAGCAGCATTGCAATTAATGGTGGCTCATTAAAACCTTGCATAGTTGCATATACTACATAGTTTCTCCAGGATACTTCCAGTTTTATGAGTATATGGTGTCACTGCTGTATACATTTAACTCATTTACACTATTAACAGTGCCGCTGCAGTCAGTAAATACATGATTACTTTCCAATCAAAAAGAAATTGTGATGCAATATATCTCGTTTTTGTGTTCTGTTGTAACAGGGTGGTAATGATGTATGAAGGTAATAGTCAAAATCTATTTACAATTCAAGCTGAAGAGCCGAGCTGGATAAATGTTACTGCTCATAAAGTTAGTGAACTCTTGATTTTTGAACCCAGAAAAGGTGGTTTTGTTTATCAACATTCCTTTAATGGCTTTGTTCTCCACTGTTCTTTGCATTATAAAGAAACAATGTGTGGTAATTCACTTTACACTCTGAACAGATGACTACAAGAAGGAAAGGAAAGATTTTCTACAGATCCCTAAGGAACAGTAAACTTTGCATGAAGTGACATTCCCAAGTTCATAAAGGTGAGGTGGAAAGCTACTTTTGTAAGTAGGATTGAAGTAGATCTAACTGTATCTTAATTTATCAATTGTGCTTTAACATTTAAGCAATTACTTTTCTGAGGCACAGGACAACAAAACAGTGTATATTAAGTGAGTATAAGATGATAAATGAAGAAATTGAACTTCACAATACTGTGTGCTGGTGTTATCACTGCTTATAGTTAAGGTTGTCTGACAACTTCCATTAGATCTTTTTTTCAGTTTTTAGAGCAAACAAGTTCAGGATAAAATTTCTCTAATTTCTCTTGTCAGAATTGCCCTCAAGCAGATTTTTTTTTTTTTTNTATAAATGAACACAAACCACCATATCAGGAAAAAAGTTTTATATAAAATGTGAATTACTACAGTAAGTGCAACCAGCATAAACTATACAATACAGATGAACTGCCCATGCAATTTTAAAAAAAAAAAAAAAAAAAAGCACATCTGTTCTGCTGGCAAACTGCTATGCCACTACAGATGGGAAGAGGGACTTGAAAATTATGTTGGGTCCTCCAGTGTGAAGAGGACACTTTTTATTTACCTGGTAACTGTTGTTTTTTTTTATTTCAGTCTATACATGCTCATATAAGACTTGTTAGAGTTTGGAAGCTAGAGTATTTGAAGAGTTCTTCTGCCCTGAGCATAGCCCTTTCTTTTATCCCCTAAATAGATGGTACAGAAAGCTCCATGGAGTAAACAAGTATTGTTATCATGGCTGTAATGGCTGAGCCAGATGTCCCTACAATTTCTTTCAGCACACAGCTGGAGACTACCATGGGAGAAAGCTTAGAAATTGAGAGAAAAGAGATCTGTGTTCTTTATTGGTGGTGTCCATGCAGTACAGAAAAAGAAGGAAAAATTGAGGGTAAATTAGGAAGTGGGGGCTGGTTGCAGGGGTATGGAAAAGAACAGGGAGGTTTAAGAGAGAAGTAAAGAAGAGAAGATGTGTGATTAGGACAGGTCTTCAGTCCTATGTAAAATTGAGATGACTTTTCCTGATGTGCTCATGTAAGACACACAACCGGACAGAGTAGGATCCCAAAGACACCATCTGTCCAAATACCTGATTTACAATGTTAACATCGCAATTGTTCAATTGATTGCCTTGCATGTTGGTCTTTGTCTCTGTCTGCAGACCCGATCCAAAGCTTTATCCTTCTTCAACACTAAAAATAAATTAAAAAAAAAAAAATCTTTAAACAAACAAACAAAAAAAAATCAAATGCCAAAAATGTCTAAGATAAACTTTTTACGTGTTTAGTTTTGAGTACTGAAGAGAAACAAATAGCGGCCATTCACTAAAATATCTGGGATGTTGTTTCTGATAGAAATAATGGTATATGTAATGTAACTTTCCTCTTAGCAAATATTTCTTTGTATCATGCTGAACTGGTGGAATGGATGGCTATTCTGAGATGCTCAGTATTTTCATTGTAATGGTTTATCAGTTATAAGTATCAGTTATACAATGGGCACCAATTTAAAACAACTGCCTTAATTAAACAACAGTAATTTGTAAAATCTCAATGTCTGTGGTGGAGGATCACCTGGATCCCAAAACCTTAAGGACTGGAGGTTATAAATGGAAATTCTGATTTATTGGAAATGAATAAACAACAGAGGAAAACACAGAGCTACCTGAATCTCTTCACCAGATATATTACTAGGTAATGGTGACAGTGATGTTATTGGTGCCTGTGGATCTTTCTGTCCCCAGAACCTGACTATTTTCCTTCCTTTTTACTTTTGTTTAAAATCCCAGACATTAGTTGCAGTCTGCTCTTCTCATAAAGAGACAATGTGCTACTGCATTTTCTCCTGCTCAAACCACCATCCTTCTTTGAAAGGCATGCTCAGTGAAAGCACTCATTTTTATCTTGCAGAAGAATTATTCCAATTTCTTTTTGCTATTCTTTAACCCGCTCTGCAGATGATGTAGTAAAATTCATTATGGATATTGTCATTTTCCCTTTCCATTCCATATTCACAAATAAACATTTAATTACACAATCAGTACAGAATACATTGTAAAAGGTAATTTCACATGATCAGAGGTAGCTCTTTCATGATTGAGAGTAAAGCAGGCTGATGATAGAAAAGTACAAGTCTATTGTTTTGAAATAATACCGTATCTGAGACAACGCACACTATTATCTGATTAACAGTCCCTCCCACCCAAAATTACAGATAAAATAGTTGGCAATTTTTTATTATTTTGGGCATGCACTTCTCCACATGACATGGATAGGTCAGCCAGAGAGATGTGCATTCACACCCACTGTTTACATTACTCGGTCCATGTTACCTGTCTAGATTTCCAAAATATTTTTTTCCTTTACTGTTGACAGCATTGTGGATGACCCTAGAGGCAACATTTTATGAACTAGCTTTCAGTTGCTTCCTGTTATTTTATGTGTTTAAAACGGCAGCTTATGCTATGTATTGTCAGTGATCAGACTAGGAGGTCATGTCTGAGTATGTCCCACCCTCGTATCCAAAAGCTACATGAGCACTTTCCATAGAATGCAACACCTTGTGGAACAGCAAGATTTTTTTCCTCTTTTTGCTTTTGCCAGTGTTTTAAGATTCATATCCATACTTCCAAAGACCCATTTTAACCATTTACTGTAGACATATGCATGCAACTGTCTGAAATCTCTACTAAGTTATCTGGCAAAATCCAAGTAGACGGTATCTCAGATTACATGGCTATGTTTTAGCCAGCTGCTCCAGGCTAGATGTACATTCAAAGGGCACTGCTTTAAACTTCAAAGCCCTCATCCAGCTTTCCCGTAGCCTGCCTTATGTAGCCAACAAGCTGCAGACATAGAAAGTGCTGTCACTTTGTATTCAGTGTGTATCTCTACCTCAGCCTCCTTGCCTCTTTTTCCTTATAGACAACGCTGCAGTCATCCATCCTAACTTTAAGAAACTTATCTGAAAAACTAGTTTGTATGTACCACCACCCCTCATGCTTCTGCCAGTTTGTACGCATCATGAAACACAGAAAAAGCTAATAATGCTGAGCAGAAACAGCAAAGGATCAGTTCCTTGATTCACTAATTATTTTCTCCTAGAAAGCTAGACCAAGGTCCTGATGGTCATCTTTCCATATAATACATTGGTCTTTGCAGACCGGGCATGGAGATGGGTCACTCGTTACTTTCTGTCCACTAAGCTTTCACCCGTTGGTGGAATTTGTTTTTCCTCCAATTGTTCACATTACCTTCTTCTGAAAACAAGAGATTTCTGCTCTTTGAGAGCATCTTTGTCATCTCCTTCTGGGTGGGGCACTGTGGGAGTTGAGATGGGCTAGTACTAATGGCAGCACCTCTCCGTTTCCTTGTCTCTGGTTCCAGCCACAGCTTGTCATGCTCTGCTCTGGAAAGGGAAATCAGAAACCTGATGGATTATCCTGTCCTTGTGGTGAGCAAACTTCTGTGGTGCTTGCTCCACAGACCACAGAGAAAGGAAGAAGTTGGCAAGTACTGTCACTCCCAGGTCTTGTGATCTTTCTCCTTGAGTACAAAAGGCTGTTGCGCACACTGGGTGATAGATCTATCCTTTGGCTGCATTTCAGCTGCTGTCATCCAAGGAGATGAGTGTGGTCCAGAACATATATGACCTTTGGCACAGGGAACACATTCTATATTTGCAGGTTTAAGTGTTCACTCAACTGTCTCCAGCCAAGAGCTTAGCTCAGAAGTAAGGTCTGGTTTCAAAGTCTCGTCTACTGATTCATCCACATGCCTAATTAATTCTCTGGCTCATCTGAGGCACATTTAGCCTCTTGTGCCTAGTTTTCAGCCTGCACAGTTGTTAGATGTGTTAAAAAGTTCTTGATCTGAAATCCACAGCACTTCTTGGCTTGCATTTCCAGACCACAGAGTCTGCATGCAGACCCTGCTTGTACTTAGGTTGTTGTTCATTGCAACTCAGGAGTCACTTAGCAAGGTTAGAGCTAGTCTTCAAATGCCAGTGGTATGCTTTTGTTCCTACGATATGAACCACCCGATTTGGGCTGCCCAGGTGAGTAAAAGGGGAAGACACTGGGTCACCTGCTTTACCCTGATCTGTTGAACAAGCCTTAGCCATCTGACAGTGAATGACCATGAAGATAGACACAAAACCCACTTGCCGTCATGACTGAAATCTGCTTGCCAACGTCTCTCACTTGTTCAGGACCCATGGATTGGGGATCATGGTGAGACAGCTTTCCTTAGTGCTCTCTGGAATCCTTCTTTTGACCAGCCTTGGGATAACCAGCCATGATTATCCCTGGGGATCTATTAGGAAGACACTAAGAGATTTTCCTTTTCATTTCTTGCACATTCATGGTAAACTTCTTGACAAATATTAGGGCCTTGAATCAATTAACTCCACTTGCCATTCTTTTAAGCCTAACTTGGCCAGCAAAAGGATAATAGTGGTTTTCCATTTGTCTTTTTAGCTTTCTCAGACCTCTAGGGTACATAGGATTTTGCATATATTCGTATATACCTCCTTTTTTTTTTGTATTTTCCAGAATTATTGTTTTTCACCTGTTTTTTTCAAAAAGCTGTTGTATTCATACAAATACTCTCCTTGCTGCCCATTTCTTACCCCAGGACAGTCCAGGTTTCACTTTGTGCTGACTGGCCTACTCCTTTTAGCTGCTGGTGGTGGAGAAGACTTTCTGTGGGATGACAGAGAAGATGTGGAAAGTGGTACGGTGAACCATCAGCCTTATGTCAGGCTATCCTGGTGCCCAAGCAGAGAGAACATTCATTTTCCTGATCTTTCTCCTTTTTGTTCTTCTGATAGAAAATTTAAAATACAAGCAGAGACCTAGGTGGCAATGTTTCCATCTACAGAGGGAATTTTAAACAAGTATTTGACTAATGTTTCCAGAGATGAGACTGGTTGAATGCCAAAACACAGTTTTCATAACCTTTAAACCTGAACTATGTAATTGTTGCATGAATCAAAAAAAGAAACCAATGACAGAGATGAACAAAGAAAATCTGTCAGTTATGTGAAAAGGGGAAAGATTTATGTTGCAAGTAAGACAGCAAAAAGAGTTGGGGGAGTTAGAATGAAGCCAAATAATAATAATAATAACATTGAAATTAAATTATTTCCCTAGGTTGAAAAGAAATTTCAGTTATAATTAAAAAGCCTATACGCATGTGACCTGCTGTCATCTAGAAACAATTATAATCCTTCAGCGCCTGAGAAAACAGATGCAGTCCCTCTCTATAGCTAAATTAAACCCGGTTCTTCCTCCCCCTTTGATAAGACATCCCAAAGTGAGCCAGCATACATAGCTATTACACACTAATTAGTGGGACAAGGCACAGTCTCAGATCACCAAGCAGCCAAGCAGCCACATGGTCATAGCCCATTTCTGCCTGCCTATCTGTCCCCTTGTATCTTACTTGGTAATAGCAGATTCAAATAATAGTGCAACAGCAGCCACAATGGTCTTAAGAGGCAAATTTCATAGAGACAAGTAGTATCTTTTATTAGCCAGCTCACATAGCTGTAAAAACTGAGCAAACCTTCTGGCTCTTTAATCTTTTCCAAAGGCTTGTGTGCCTAACATCTTGTTCTTTTTCCCAGCCGTGTTTGTTACTTGAATAAAAGATTTGGTCTCTCCCCACAAACTTGCTTCCTTTATATAAGATTCAGGACAGTCTTATGCCATTTTCTCCCTGTTTAATCCATGGAAAAGAGCAGTTATTCTACAGTTTTAGCAACCTATGTGATAGGAGGAAGAGAGCTGAACTGCCATGCAACATTTTTTGCATTTCAAGTGAAAATGTCTTGCTGTGCTCTGGCAATATTGAAATAGCCTCTTGGCTGTCAGAGGCTGCCTGTAGGACTATCATTTTTTAGCACAGACTGAAAGTGAAACGAGATGACCCTGTGATTGGAGCAGGGGCCTGAAGTCATTTCTCATACACCATAAAGCTGCTGAAAAGACTAGTAATTGGAGACTGCGCTTAAGAGGTTGTTAATAGGATTCACCTCTCTAACCAGTGTAGTAGCTGGTAGGGTTACCTCTGAGGTCATTAATTAGTCTCTATTTTAAATTAACCTTCCTCCATGTAACTTAATCTCTCTAAACTTTGTAACTTTAGTGTTGTCTCCATTTCAGGCATATGGCTTTCGCTCAATGAGGTTGTTAGCATGATAATTCCCCCCTTGCCAACAGCGATCAAGTAAAGAAACGATTTGGAATCTTTATTCATACTTTAGATTTTCCTATCAAAAAAGATACATTTGCATCTTAAATGTAGATTATTAAAAAGCTGCTGATTTCAGTATGATGTCAAATTTAGCAAAGAACACAGCATGCTTACTTCTAAGGCTTGTCTCTGCTTTGCTTCTTTTCCAGAGGCTTAGAAAGACAGAGTCTCTTAATGAACCTTTGTTAATATGCACATTTATATGATATGATTGGCCCCTGCAGCAGCCTAGGAAAACCTGTGAAAAGACAGCTGCTGGAGTTACCGACACCCTCCCCCCTCCGCCACATACAAACACAAGCACACTAATTGGAATTATTAATTGTTTACAGTAACATTTACTGAAAAAAAAAAAAAAAAGAAAAAAAAAGGAAGTGATAGAAAACCCCTCTATTTTTAGAGCAAGGCAGGCTGCTAACAAAATGACAGTAATGGCTGTCTGACATGTAGCTGTTAAATGACATATGATCAAGTTTTAATTATGTGCACTTTTTTGTACCAATCCTACGGGCCAGGTCAAAGTGTGTGGTTCCTATGAGATTTAATGTTCTCTGCCTCAGGAGTTTTAGAAACTCTTTGTCTAGGTGCTGGACAGACAGGTAGGTAGCTGCAGAGGGTGCAGTCTAGACAAGCAATGTGGATGTCAGCCCGGCTGAATGACACTGCAGACACGTGATTAATCCACAAACTTCAATATACCTTTAAGTGCTTTGCTGACTTGGAGCATTGTGTCATCCAGAAGGACCTGACACAGGGAAGAAGACTCAGAGCCAGCAGCACAGCTGTGAACCATGTCCAGAGCTGCATCTCCAGCCAGACCCTTTTTCAGACGGTGGCCCTTCCTTCCCGGTTTCACAGCCTCTCCACTGCCAGCCCCTTTCTACTTACAGTGCAGGGGGATGAATTTATTAAATGAAAAGGGAAAGCTGATGGTGAAAAATGCAGAAGTATTGTAAAAGCTGGGTTGTTCAGTCCCTAGGGAAGGGACCATGGCTCTACTTGAGCTCGGTCCAGAGGATACAGGGGCAATGGCTGAGCTGCCATGCTGGAGTGCGACTCAGAACTGGGAGAAATGCTCTGCTCCCTGGAAGGGCTGCCCAAGGGGTGAAGTGCTTTGCATTGCTTTTGAACTGGTGGACCAAAACTTCAGAGCGCTGAGGGCTGCCTTGGCAATTCACCAAGAGCCTAAGGGCTGCCCCTAATCTACATAGGCATTTGCATAAGTGTTTTTTGTTGTGAACTCTTCTTCTTTTTTTTAATAAAGAATGAGACACAAACAGGATATATGCTTGCTCTGGCTTTTATTTTTAAGTTTGAAATTCTTGGAAATGTTCTTGGTATGTTGGCACGGTTTTACACATCCTTAGTGAAATTCATGCGTCTGGTTTTGAAAGGAATAAAGCAGTGCAAATCACCAGTGTTTCTCACCCATCACCATGTGCTAGCCTGCCCTGGTACAGTTCTTCCCAAGGAGAAAAAGCCCTTGTGCATCCCAAGGGAAGATCTTCTGTGTGGCTCAATGTGTAGGGAATCTCATTTGGGGGCAGTGGAATAACTCTTGAACACATGATTGGGAGTGAGTGTTGCAAAACACAACACAGCCTGCAATCCATACCCTGTTCTCAAAAATTATAAGAAAGAGCAAGGGGCTGGGGAGAGGTTCAGACATTTCAACGTTCTGACTGTTTCTATACTGACAAATTTCCTAGTGGTTCTGTGGCTTAATGGAAATAGAATACTTTTCAGTAAATCCTGTGCTCCTAAGAAATCTCTGAGCATACAAATCAGCTGTTCTGGTTGTTTGCTGGAGATAGGATTTGTCTATTTGCTTGCTTTTGTTTTATCTTCCAGAACAGATTATTAGAAACTGCTTGTTGATTGAATGCTTAGCTGATCAGCTTTCTCCTCACTATGTAATACAGGAGCAGTTCAAGAAAATTGCCTCATGAACTTTAAATACTGGGCAAAATATAATGTTATGTCTGCTGGATTCATTTGAGTGCATTCTGATAAGCACACTGTAGGAAGTCTCATATCACTGAGATCTATGGAGTCTGTGCTGAAGTCAAAATAAGTCTTCATTTCTAGTTACTTACAGCAACTGGGCATTTGCAGGGCCTGCAATGCAATGGTGGTGTGACTTGGTTCTGGTATTGATTTCTTCTATGACTTTGAACAATCTTCTGTAATCCTTGAAAATTGCCACCTCCATTAGGTGCCTAGCAATAAACCACCTGTCCTACCCCCAGGTTCCTACAGTTTGTAGTAGGAGGTATCCTGGAGTTTCTGTAATGCAAGGGCCCTTCACTGCATGGAGGGAGGTCAAAGGAGGGACATTTCTGGGCAAGTTGTTAGGAGCCAGAGAGTTTGGCAGTGATGGGAACAAAGGGAAATGTGACCTGGTAAAGTTCTGTGACAAACCACATCATTGCCTCTCAAGCAGTACTGGAAATTCTCCCTCCTTTTAAGTTGCAGCCCAAAGCCATTGTGGTTTTAATCACGTGTGGCCAGTGGGAGAATTTTGGACAAGGCAAGACTTCAGTGCACATACCATAAAAGCTCAATAACCACTCAAATAAAATGAAGAAATGAGCAAAAGAAAGAGAATCCATCAGTGACTATATTTCAATGTCATATTTCAAGCCTTTTCATAGTTTGAAGGAATGCAGGAAGATGAGTAATGGCGAGCAAATGCTTGAGGCTGGCAACACAAAGACTTTTTCTTTTAAAAATTAATTCCAACGTCATACTCCCTCCCTTGCTTTCCCACGGTGGTATATCCAGTTTGTAAACCCCACAAGCTTTGAGCATACAGTAGCTCTGCAGACTGCCTGACCTTAAATGAGGAGAAGAGAGACCTCCACAATGCAAGAGGTGTGGAGTCCAGTTGCCCAAGGAACATTCTGCACTCCCTGAGCAGCTCCACGCATGATGCCAGGAAGCTGTACCTATGAGATCTCCACTAACAGATGACCTTTCTGCTGAACAGATTTGCACATCGTGGATTGAGCATTTGTGCCTTTTCTGAAGTTTGTTCCTGTGAAGACAGTGAATGTTGTACACTGGCTCCACTCTTGATGGAATTTCAGGCTCGTAGCTCTCCTGAAGATATACCACCTCATAGTACCAATCAGAACTGTGGATTCTGCAACACAGATGATTGTTCAGTTGGGAGCGGGCTGAAAGTCCTGATTTCATTCTGAATTGGACAATCTCACAGGGAGCTTCAGTGCAGATTTGTGTTCAATTATTCTTTTAAAGCACTTTTATTTTAAACATAACCTTCCCAAATATGATACTTTAATGATGTGGTGACTGTGACTCAAAGCAAGAAGAAAATATTACTTATATTACTTTATGCAAGACTGTAGCAGAGTCCCAGGAGAAGACATGGAGAGCCCCCTTCTCTGTGAGCAGACCCCTGAGAAACCCTGTAGCCTGAGAATGTTCTTTATGCATCGTCAAGGCCACAGAGGTCTATGTCGTTGGAAAATAAATGAATCACCTTACACCAGTAATCCCATAGAAATGCACAGCTAAAAGTGCCTCAGCTGAAGCTTCAGGGAATCTGGGATACAGAGTGAGTCTAAAAACCAAATCAACACCGGGCATGAGAGCATACAGCTGAGGAAATACATCTTTAACTCATATAGCTCCATTGTGTGTAGACATTTTGTAAGAAGCTATCTCATAACCAGCTGGGAATAAAAGTGTTGGAAGAACCCAAAGATGGGCACCAGTGACTCTCGATGCCATAACACTTATGTTCCTACACACTGTCATATGCAGGCAGACTTTTCTCTCCTACACAGGCTGCTGGCACATAGCTGGTTTGTATGAGGCAATGCATTGCAAGCAGACATGAATGACAATGTTGCTGACAAATCTGACAGTCTGGAACCCACACAGTTTTGGATTATTCTGCCAAGAGAGATACCAGTGAATGTCTTTTTTTTCTCAGTTGCTTGATGCTTCCTAAAGACCAGATCCTGATGGACCTGAAAGATCTTTGAGGGGTTCCATGATTCTGTTTTATTTGACCCTTTGGAAATCTGCCTTCATAAAATTATTGCTGTTTTAAATGTTCCTATCTGAAAAGGAACCAACTGAGACACATGGGTGCCAGTTCTTCTTTCAGACCAAATTCACACTGCTGCAATGCAGATGGAGTGAGTTTGGCTGACAATTTTAAGGGAAGGCACAGACATCTCAGGTACATTCTATAGAATCACTCTGGGTGGCAAGCCTCTGTGTGCAAGCTAGACATACACACAGCTTTACAACTACAAGCACAGATCACCTAGCTACAGTTTGTCCACCCCAAAGGAGATGTAAGACTCCATCTTGGTTAACTCAAAATAGAGGCTGGTAAAGAGAGGAACTCACTTTATTTGTCCTATTATTCCCTCAGGCGTGCAATGACATCAGTCACACCTGAAAACCTGTAACTCTTTGTTTAGTCCTTAATACAGCTATTTTCTCATGAGCTTACCTGCCACATTCCTTCTTTATCTCATATAGGAGCTCTTTTCCTCTTCACCTCCCTCTCTCTAAACTATGAGGTGGTTGTAATAACCGCCTTATCTCCATTGGTATACCTTGTTTTCCTGGATGAGGTGAAGCTTATGGCCCTATAGATAAGTCCCTCTCTTGTTTAGTTCTCCTCACACATTCCTTTCCTACAAGTGGTCTGAACATCCTAACTGGCTCTTCTGTGTTTACCTAGCTTCTGGCCATGTGGCTCAGGCTTTTAGCCTTAACAATACACTTGCTATCTAGAATTGCATATCATAAAGTATTTTAAGGATATTGTTTTCTGTCTACAAACACAGCACACCATTTTGCATACAATTGCAGCTTGTTTTCTTTGCAAATTAACACCGCAACACTGCTATCTACGAGCAAATCAGTAACAGATTTATTAGCCACCCACCTTGCCTTAGATTGTAATGATCTCATTGTTGGAAGCCCAAAAGAATAAATCTCAGATGTCTTGCAGGTTGTGACTTCAGTTTTTTGCCGGATTTAAGATGTGAAACAGATTTATGAATACTTCAAAAATCCAGACTAAAAGCTAGAATTCATTGGTAGTAAGGTCTGGTTTATTGTGTAGGGCTGCAATGATGATCAGTATTGATTAAGAATCTGGACAGTATTTATATGCTTTCAGCTAAATAATTCTTTTCCATGTGTTCTAACACAAATGTACAGAATATCTCTATAAATATATTAAGATGTCTATCTTATGGTATTAATAATACGTTAGCCTCTGAGAATGAATATTTACTGCACTTTAGTAGGTAAGTGGCTGCAGATTTTAAGTTTCTCAATTTGAGAACAAGAGTGACCCACTCCTGGTAGAAAGAACATATGGTTTATTACAGTGAAGCACACCAGTGTTTGTTGTTGTTGGGAAAAACCTTCCAACCCCTTTAAATTATATGTTAGAGGAGCTGCTTTGAATTGCTCAACCTATTTAAAGAGAAACTGATATTTGATTTATTTTTATCTGGCATCTGCACACACCGTGTCAATCAAAGAGTCTACCAGTATAAAAACTTGTTCCTCCCTTTAGATTGCTTTAGTATACCCATTTTTTTCCTCAGATATGGTCAAAATATTCTGAGTCTCCACATCCCAGACTTAAGTGAATACCCCTTCAGAAATAAGTTTCCACATCAAAAATTTAAATTGTGGCTCAGTCAAAGAAGCCAGTGAAGCCAATGATTGAGAACCTTCATTAACAGGCCATCAGGCAAGGGACAGACTGGCTGGTGGAGTGGGAGCATCAGTGCCTCCATGTGCAGCAGTAGCAGTTGTGGTTTGTCCTGCAAGAAGCGAATAGTGGAGCAGCCTCTGCTCTCCTCTTTCCCATGCCCTCTGGTATGGTGCCTACATCTATCTGAGCAATACAAGCCCAGCTCTGCTTCAGCAAACCTGTGACTCCAAATACAAGCAACAGAATCTGCGCCCCATGGCAAACTGACATCTCCTTGGATACAGAGGCATTTCCTGACCTCACAAAAAGGACATATATACCTCTGCAATCCAGTCACACTGTCCCACCAGGGCTTTTTTGGCATCTCTGCATTTCCCTGACCCTTGTGCTTCCAGCTCCACTGGGGTCTTGCCTGGCTCCTAAGTCCCAGCCTTAGAGTATAGACATTTATAGTGGCTGATAGGCTGGTAAAGAAATTTGCCTTACACCTGGGAATGTTTTCAAAGACATTTGGCTAGAAAAGACCCCTCTGGAAGAAGTGATGTTTGCTTTGAGTTGAATTATTCAACAATGTGATTCATGTTCTGCACTGTTGCTGGTAAAGAAAAAGGTGTGTGTTATGGTGCAGTTTGCTGAATATGTCTAAAAGGTCTACTTCACACTCAGAGAAAAAAGTTCACCATCACAGTCCTCAATGGTATTTCATCCCAAATGGATATGTGAGATTTTTTTTTTTTCTAATCTCAGTAAAAGGGAAAGAAAGCATGAGAAGTTTCATGACTTAATGCTAGTGTGGGCAGTCATTCAGCTTTCATTGCTAGAGCTGATGTGGGCTTGTGCAGACACTTTTTGTAGGCTGCTACAACAGGGTAATCTTTTCATGCTATATTTGTGACATTTGCATAGTGTAGCTACACCCCATACACATTTTCTGTTTAATTCTGTCTCTTGTTGCCACAGTGTCACACCAGCATTGTGGGAGGGTGATGATGGGATGAGCAGTTGCATGTTTAGCCATGGCATTAGTGTGGTGAGAACAGTCTGGCAGTATTTTGTACCACATTGAAATCCTGGGTGACATTTCTGCTGGCTGCTGGAAATAACAGCTCTGGGCTTGGACCCCAGTTCTGTAAATTCTTATAAATGCAGAAAAGAAGAGGGCTGGAAAAACTCACTCGGGGCATCTTCCTGCCTTAAGGCAGGGGGAATTGCACCTAAGTCATTCCTGATAGCTGTTTGTCTCATCTATCCTTAAAGACATCCAGTGTTGGAGACTACACAATCTTGCCAGACAATCTGTTGCTGTGCTTCGCTGTCCTTGCCACTGAAAGTGTGATATTATCTGCCAGGCATTTCAAAGGGGATAGTTTCTTCTGTCTTTATCTTTAATATAGGATGTGGGTCAGGGTTGAGAGGTTCACCCTGAAATATTCATTCCCAAATATTTTGGGTGCTCTAAATGATGCTCTGTTGTCCTTCAGAGAAGCTAAACATATGCTATTGATTCTGTGAGCTCCTGTGTACACCAAAGGAAGAGCAACAGCACACTCCATTAGCAGAGCCTCTGGTCCCTCCCAAACATTGCATAAATGAGACCTGAATAACTAAAAAAACTAACAGACTGGAATTACTGCCACACTACCCTTTGCTAAGCATCCCACACCAGATTCCTTTGCACACTCCTGTGCCTGGCACCAGGTCCCTTTTTATTCCAATGGCAGTTTTACCTTGCTATGAAGCTGAAGTTGTTCAGATGCTTAAGAGGCGTTTGGACTGTGCACTTAGTCACATGGTCTAAAATTTTGGGTAGACCTGTGCAGTGCCAGGAGTTGGACTTGATGATCCTTATGGGTCCCTTCCAACTCGGGATATTCTGTGATTCTGTGATTCTGTGATTCTTACTTCTTGCTCTGCACCAACCCTTCCTGCCAAGAGTACATCTCTGGCCTCACACAATCCTGCAATTCTGGCATGCGGAGCTTTGGGCTACACAGCAGAAGTCTGCTGACTGTGTTTTAAGGTTTTGGATCGGGAAGGGCTACAGTGCTGCACAGTGCCTATACTTCTACGTTGAGCTCAGTTTCAAGCTCACTCACAACTCTAGGGAGGAGCCATGCTGGGACTTGCAAGGACAACCAGAGGGAACCGAGAGGCAGGATGATGCAAACAGGTGCCACGGTCATTATGCAAAACTTTGTAAGCCACGGCATGGTGTAGCATAAATACTACACTGTATTCAGGGTTGTAGGCAGTTTCACCTTTAGCTGGCCTTTTTATCCTCAGCATGGCGAGGAACACCAGTTCTTCTTGCCATAAGATGTTGTTCCACCTTTGTGAGTCAATGTCTGCCTGACCCTTTAGTTGTCTGAAGACAGGGAAATAGCCTTGGAAGTCTGACAAGATATAAATACCTTTGTTTTTTGCCCATAATTACTAGGATTATATGCAGGGTTGTGCAAGAAGGATTATCACATAAATGGGTCTTAACTTTGCTGTCTGTATGTGCAATTATGTCATTTCTGTTTCTGGAATAGTAGTGAAATTTTTACAGTATCAGCAGTATAGAGGTTGTAATAAGCAACTGAAAGGTAAGAATTGATTAAAGTCTGTTTCAAAATGGATCTCATACGACTCCAAAAATCCTCTTCTATTTTAATTTCCAAACTGGAGGGAGGGAATTAAATTATGCAAATCAGCCACAAGTTGCTTAACCTTTCCATGAGTGCATCATAATTGGGGAGGACGAAATAAGCCCATTATCAGCAATAGAACAGCAAACCCATTTGGGAAGCTCCAGTTGATCCTGCTTACCCCCTCCAGTGCCACAGTGAAAATTACAGTTTGCGAACTCTTCCTCTCTTAGCGCAGCTCATCTCATCTCAGGGTTTAGAGCTGTGCAAAGCATCCAACATGCTTCAAAGGCATCAATGTGGAAAACACCATACTCCCTGCATTCTGTCACTGCATCCGCATGGCTGTGCATTAGTAATTACTGATGACAGCCAATAAAATCAAATAAGCACATGTGCAAATGCTAACGGAGGAAAATAAAACTAAATAATGCCTTAGCAGGCCCTGATTACCTTGATCTTGGCTTACCGTCACACAAGCCCGTCCTCACTGGGGAAAAGACCAAGTTCTACAATCTCTTCAGCAAGAAAGATATACATGAAGGGTTTTTCATAGATAATTATTCACAAATTCCCTGCAACCGTGCTGCCTCTGTTGTTTTTATTAACCTAATAAAATATATTATGTGGAGAAAAGCTTGGGGTGTACAGCACTTAAATTTATATGTGTTATTCTAGTATGACAAATATTTTGTTATAGTTTGCTAGCAATTATTCAGAATAACGCAAACAGCTTGGGATGATTGTAGCCTTGTGAATTGACATTTGAAATATTTATAAGTACAGCCATCCTGCCATATGGACCCTCTTTGGAGTTATCAGTCACCACATCCTACTGCTTCTGCAACTTGGGTTCACATCCTAATGCTGTCTGATTCTGCAACTCACAGGAGCGAGCTACAGGCACGGTTCCTTTAGCCAGAGCTGTCAGCCGCAACAAAGGAAACGGAGGCTCGCAGTTCACATTTCTTGCTGAGGCTTTCTACAAACACCTGCTTAATGCTTGCGTGTGCTGTTTAATGTAATGCAGCTCATACAGCATAATGGATCTCTCTGAAAGTGAGTTTTAAGCAAAAGCACCCATCAGTGATCTTTCACTTTGAATAGTGTTATTATACAGTGAGGAAGCAAAGGGCATCTTTCCTTGACCTGCCGGTTTACAGTCTCTTCTTATCGTGTAAAATGCATACAATGGCCTGGCTAGCAAAAGCAGGATGTGTCACGTCATTGTTTTCCCCTAAAATGAGCTTTTCCTCTCTCCCATTCAACAGCTTATGAACAAATAGCTGGTATTTACCCATTCAACAGGGACTCGCATCTATGCAAAACTCCCATTGCCTTCAGTGAAATTACATTCAAAGAAATGATGATAGGGTATGTCCTGAGCAGAGCCAGGCACTAAACATATATGCAGTACTCTTTCTTTGAGTAATTAGCAGTATCTATGAAGTCTTTGATGTTAAAGAAGAAGGTGGAAGTTCCTCCTGGCAAATTCATTAAGGTCAGGGTTTCAGTCCTGGGAATTCAGTCAAGTGCAAGGATCATTTGAAACTCCAGAAAATTTAATAATAATAATAATAATAATAATAAACATTTTATTATATATTATTATTTCTTATA
>VXAA01006138.1:0-109287 GCA_013399115.1 Anseranas semipalmata | reverse complement strand
AAGGAAGGAAGGAAGGAAGGAAGGAAGGAAGGAAGGAAGGAAGGAAGGAAGGAAGGAAGGAAGGAAGGAAGGAAGGAAGGAAGGAAAGAAAGAAAGAAAGAAAGAAAGAAAGAAAGAAAGAAAGAAAGAAAGAAAGAAAGAAAGAAAAATAATATTTTCTATAGACATGAAGATTCTTCTCATTTTTAATCCTCATTAGCTTAGTAGAGAGTGGTATTTCATTACTGATGCATTTTATGTGTGCACAGGAGAACAAACCCCATAGGATTCCCAGTCACAGTGTATCTACAAAAGGGGGGAAGTGGGGTAGGAAAGAGAAAAAAATTTTTTTTCTAGTTCTGGGGAATTGCTTCAGGCAAACCAGGTGAACAGCTCAGAGAATTAAGCTCCCAAAAGCATCTTTTTCTCCTTTGAGTGCAAAGGACTTTACTGAACAACTGCCAACTCCAGCTTCCCATTGTCTGTCTGGTGCTCAAAACATCCCAGAACAGTGAATGTAAGCAATACGGGTTGGTGCTGGACAGACGGCTTCCTAAATGAGGCAGTGTAAGTGGATGACAAAGTGGGGTTTACATGAGAGGGAGCCTGAGTAACTTCACCAAAGTGGGGTCTATTCATTTCTCCTGAAGGGCAGCAGGAAGGTGCCACCTCTGCATTTTCAGGTTTCTTACCTTTATTTGAATACAAAGCTAATACTGCTCAAAATGATAGACTGAATGAAAGCCTGATCGAAATGTCTTCAGCCATGGACTAGCCAGAGGGAGCAGACCTAGCAGGAACCAGAGCTTCTTTGCTTCTGCTTCACTGGCTACCTTAGACTCAGTGTTCAAAACAATCTCAGTGAAAGGCCTCCAAAAATTGCCCAGGAAGGGACCTGCTGGATCTCAAAGGCCAGGTATATTTGCTTTTCAGAATACATCCTGAGAGGAACGTGTCAGAAAAGCTTCAGTTGCTAGCAGTGCTTTTAGCCTTTGCCCATGTTGTATTAGATGCTTACATAGTTCTCCATCTCTAATTAAATACAAGGCA
Source organism: Anseranas semipalmata (assembly GCA_013399115.1). Taxonomy (NCBI): domain Eukaryota; kingdom Metazoa; phylum Chordata; class Aves; order Anseriformes; family Anseranatidae; genus Anseranas; species Anseranas semipalmata. The sequence goes on along the minus strand of VXAA01006138.1, from coordinate 108,258 downwards.
TACTTAGGGCAGTGAAAGAAAGCAGAGAGGATCTTCTCTAGGGAAACTCTTCAGTCTCTCTGGCCAAGCTACAAGTCAGAAAAGCTTTGAGCTTGTCTACTGAAATAGAGGGCAAAAACGAGAAATATGGGCTTTGTTCAGAATAGAAAGCAGATGAGGCACTAATGCACAAAGGGATTAGGATACGGCACAGTCTTTCATTTGTCATGGCCTCCTCAGCTGGGATCTGGACAAGCCGTTAGATGCCTCCTACTCCTTGTCTTAGGGGAAATCCCAGAGCCTCCCTCCAATTCATACATAAAAGGATGATGACAGAGAGACATGTTTGGAGATGTGTGGCTTTTAGTCCAAGAAAATGCATCCCTTCATACAGGCTGGCTGTCACAAGAGAAAGGACAAATTGGGCCATGTGCATCTTCTTTCTGAGCAAAAGGATCTGCTACCTAGGTAGGATGCTGACCAGGTACAGGTAGATAGGAGGATGTGGAGGGTCAGCTGGTAAAATGGTAATGAATCCGGCTAAACTTCACCTGTGAGTTGCTCTGGGGTGATGTCGTCAGCCAGAAAGCCATGTGTGACCTGAAAATCACCTCTGAAATTCCCCCTTGATTTCCCAGATAGGTGCGTGCCTCAGCCAGAAGGCAGTACCGCATCACTGACTGCTGAACAGACCTCATGCTCCTGTGCTTCAGGGTTCTGCAAAGGTCGAGGCAGCTCCTGGCTGGCTCAGACCCCACAATTGTTCATGCTACCCAGGTCTTGGACAATAAAGACTTCTGGTGCTCCTCACACTGGCCAAACGGTCTGTTATGTTCTGTCCGCATTGCACAATAGCCTGCACAAAGCATCTTGGAAAAAGAGTGTCCCACAGGGTAATTGTTATAGATCTGAATCCATCAACAACCTTTAGAAAGATCTTAAGCTGGTGTAAACCGGCATTTACCCTGGTGACACCAAAGCAGTTACTTGTGTTTTCATGTGCTGTGGACTAAACCCTTAATGAGTTATATTTTTGTATCAAACTGCATGCATAGGAATTTACAAAACCTGTGTTTATTATCACTCCCCAAACCATTTAGATAGAAATGTCTCGATCTTTATCTTGATTTCTCTGCTGTGAGGCAGGAGTGATCCCAAAGAAGCAAGTGGGATTTCAGTGGTGTAAATGCAGTGGAAGCCAAAGCAGAGTCAGGAATCAAGAAGTCTCATTGATCATAGCTCACAGTGATCTTTCCGCTACCCTTATCAAATATTTACAATAATAACTTATTTATAGAGCACTGAATGTGAGCTAGGTGCAAGAGGATAGGCATAAGTCCCAGAGAACTAACAAACTAAATAATAAATACATATCAATCTAGAATAATAAATTATAAATCTCATATTCCAAAGTCACTTCATTTTTTTTCTTTAGAGGTGTTTGCCCTCACTTTTTCTGATCAACAGGAGGGCTTGGTTAAAAGGATCAGATTAGAAATGAATCTCTTTGATATTTACAAAGGCAATAGGGCTTTCACACCTTTCCAAGTGCAATTCAACTGCAGGTAAAGAACTCTGCAGCTTGTGGAAGTGCTAATTAAAGCCAATAATAACATGATTCACCTTCAACCCTGCTCTGAAGTACCCGGTATTTTTTTGCCAGAAGGAGATGTTGCATGTCCAGGGCACTACATTTGAGGAGCTCTCCTGTTTCAGGGATTAGCAATGTAGCTACCATTTGGGCTGGAAGGGGAGGGAGCAAAGTTGTTTAAATCAATCCTTGTCATAGGATCCCAATGTTTATTGATATCCCAAAGGTGAAAGGTTAATGCTTTACTCAGGAAACCACTCATCCTCCAAAATACTATTATTGTTTATCTTGCTGAAATCTATTTTTATATTTCCCAAGACATTTTTATTTAATTTCTGCTCAAGGTTGTCTTTACTGTTTTTTCATAGTATCACCATACAGACTTAATCCTTTTCCAATCTGATATTGCAAGTTGTGATGGGAAATGCCAAGTGTCTGGTATTCTTTTAAATAGAAAGATTAGGAGAAAGAAAAATTATTAACTTCAGGCTACTTATTTTAGCAGAACATGAGTTATCAGGGCTTCCAATCAAGCACTGAAGTTGAAAGTAACAGATCAGCTAGAGTAAGCACTTGTCCCCAGGAATAATGCGTCTTGTCACTTTAGTGGCTTGGAACATGTTCTCATTTATCCAGCCATTTTCTTGCCACAGCAATTATAAAATGGCCAGTTTGAAATGAGATCTGTTTCTATTGATCTTTTTCTCTGCATCTTTTTTTTTTTTTTTTAAGTCTTTGTACCTTCTGGTTAATAAAAGAGCAAGGAAGTGAAAGGTACATAAATCTACAACATATACAAATAGCATTTCATCTGGACAGTTTTGCCTATGGAATTCACCGCTGAAGGAGCTTGGATGAAGTACTGAACAACTGGACTGTAATTAACCACTAACACACATGATAATACCAGTAAGCAGATGTGTAGCTTCAGAACAGAAATGGCATCTGTAATGCAGATGTAGCAGTAATTGTCTTGTTCCCCACCTGTTTTCAGCATTTAGAATTTTACTCTCCTCATGGTTGTTGGTAGCTACCAGAAATAGTTAATAGATTCCTGGTCCAATGTAGAATCATAGAATCATAGAATATCCTGAGTTGGAAGAGACCCACAAGGCTCATCGAGTCCAGCTCCTGGCTCCACACAGGACTACCTAAAAATCAGACCATGTGTCTGAGAGTGTTGTCCAAATGCTTCTTGAACTCTGGCAGGCTTGGTGCCATGACCACTGCCATGGGGAGCCTGTTCCAGTGCCCGACTACTCTCTTGGTGAAGAACCTTTTCCTAACATTCAGCCTGAACCTCCCCTGTCACAGCTTCATGCCAAAACACAAATACTATCTACCTATATTAATGAACCTGGAACTACAAGAATATAGTAATCAGAAGAATTAATCAAGTTTCTCTCACAAAAACAAACTGGTCAGAACTGAAAGAAAATACTTTATTTGTTAGAATTGACATAAATCATATATTGTCAAGACTATAGAAAATACCAAGGTCCAGCCATAGCTACTGAGGAGTTATAAATAAGCTTTTGTTGTTATGATTGTTTTATAACAGTCAAAGGTGAAAAAAAATCTCAATGTTCTTGTAATTTTCAGTGCCTACTGATTTCTCACATATTAAGGTGGAGTCTAGTTCCAAGTGCCATTTGAAGGTCAGTGCCAGAATTGAGGTAATCTGATATCCACTCTTTGTTCTTGGAACATAAGAGGCTGTGAACCAAGCAAAAATGTCCCATGAGCCACCAGAGACAAGTTTGTTAAAAATGTTCTTCATAACAAGCCAAATTCTGCAAATGATATTCGAACCAAGAAAGTTCTTCATCATTAGAATCCTTCATTTAACAGGACATACATTTTGTGGTTGCCGATTAGCCTCCTGAAATTCTCCAAAACATTCAGTACAGCTAGAAACTCACAGCACAGACCATTTTTCATGTAATGTTCTTATCTTCCTTGGTCCTTCCACTCAGACCCTTTCCTCCTCCCCTTCCCAGGAGATTGCCATCCTCTGTACACAGGGATGCAATACTCACTTTCCTGCACATAGTAAATCCTTACAAAGAAGTCTGCAATATAGCTGTGTTTCTAATAGTCACAGCAGCAAAGGGGTTCTTCCATTTGGGTGCAAAATTGTGGAAAGGAATGGAAATAAATCCAATTTTATTTGCAAAAGGGCAAAATTTTGCCTGCAAGTCACTGGCCCTGAACTGATGATTTATGGAGGGCAAGCATGAAGCGATGTAGTCCTTGAACCAAATCCTGTTGGACCGGGGAGTCTCAAAGGTGAAGGCCAATAAATAGCCCTCTTCTTAGTTCTTCATTTGATGACTTTACTGACAGGCATAAGCATCCCATGGAAACCGTGCAGCCAATGGTTTCCTGGACAACTGCTGGCAAGTGCAGTCTTTTATGAGTTGTTCGTTAAATTCATTTCCACTGCTGAGAGACAGCCATTACTTTTCTCCCTACAATGCCAGCGATTAAACTTCATCATTCTTATTCCCATCTTCCCAGTGCTTCTCTGCCACTTCCCACCAAGGGTGGTACTTCTCCCTGGGCAGTGAAGCAGATCTCCACTGCTCTGAATGCAAACCTCAGCCATGACCCCCATCCAAGGCAGATCAGGGCAAAACAGCTGTTAAAATAAGAGATGCTGCTCTTCCCCCCACTACTCCTTCTTTCTCCCAGCATATTGTCCCACATATTCTTGTTTCAGCCAAGGCTCTTCCACCTCTCCTTCCTGTTCGTCTTCACATCTAGATGTTTGCACCCATGGCCCCAGGTGCCTTCCCAAAGAGCCCACATTTCTCTCATGCTGCCAGACAGAGTAAAGCTGGACATGTTCCTGGCAGAAAGGGCCCTTCCAAAAAACCAAATCCATAGCCATCATATAAAGAACACAATAAGTTTTACCTGGTTTAGGGTTTAATCCTGCAGAGCTTGTTTCTTTTGATTTTCATTCAGTGATGTCTTATCGGTAGGAAGGAGCTGTCTGCATCATTGACCACAGTTAGACACAAGCTTTGCCTTCTGCCCTAAGTAAGGCTTTATTCTGAAACAGTGCAACAGTGCAGCAGCAAAAGCACTCACAGCATACCCAAGGAGGCAGAGACCCCAAGCAACAGACTTCACCTGTTCTTCCAGAGGAATCACCCGAGCTAACCAAAACAAGCAAACTTGCCCTATACAGAAGTTTTTGCTACAAGTGTTTCTCCCGGAGGACTGGCTGTGAGCACGTGGGTCAGCAGTAATTCGCAGCAGCACTTTGGAAATGAGGAATGAAGGTGGTGGTAGATCTGGGGGAGGATGGGGTGGGATGTGTTCACTGTCCTGTGTCCCAAGGGAATAAGTGAGAAGATCAGCCCCCCTCCCTTATCTAACCCCTCTCTTCCCTATAACAGAACCTGATTGCTTTCCAGTTCCCCCCTCCATCCCCTCCATTCATCCTTCTCACCTTCATCTAAATCTCCCAGTTCCCTCACAACTTACCTCTCAGCATTTCTTTTGCAAGACAGCAGAACATTTTCATTGTCAAAGGGTAGCCCCAAATGCTGGTTTTCAAATGTTGGATTATTTCAAGAAAGAGCATGTGCATACACATTTTCTCTTTAAAGGAAAAAAAGGTAATGATCAACTCCTAAATGCAACACACAGTTGCTATTCTAATTCAAGCACAGCATGTAATACAAGCGGCTGCGGTAGGCTATAACATTATAAATGACACCCTGTTAGTGATGGAGACAAATCAGATTATGTGTGAGTAGGTTATTGATTGTACTTAGATTTCTTAATCTTTTAAATCAATGAAAGAATAGTAGATAGAGAGAATGTGTGCTTGCAGGGCAAAACGTCTTTTAATACTTAGTTTGTAATGAGCATTTTTTAATACTCAGTAATAACTTAACTGGAAAAACACTCAGCCAACTTGAAGTATAGGTTACTATTTATTACTAAGATGCCTCAATCTAGATTTCTTTCTCAGTGTTTATACCAGACATCAGTCCTGATTTACCTCTTGTTGAGTTAATGAAAACATTATGCAGTTTTATTAAAGAAAATAAAGTCTTCAATTGACTTCCTCTGAAACAGTACAACAAATTCTGAGGAGATTAGCATAAGGTTTAAACATACAGATTTTGTTGCAGGAGTTATTTTCATGAATACAGTCTTAATTGATTGTAGCAAAACAAATATGCACTTTAGTAATGCATGCTGAGTCTCCAATTCAACATTATTTTAATTAAGTCTTTTGAATGATGAATTTCAATACAGCAGATGTTCTTGAGTACTCAGGTATATAAATATAATCGGCGTCGGTATCTGATAAGCCTACAATTTGAGAGTTTAAACAGATATGAAACTGGGCCAATTGTTGAGAGTTGAAAATGGAAGGAATTTGCTAAACCACTGCTTGCACCTGTTTTGAATTATGATGTTGCTCCCTCCATGATAACCTCAGGGGAGAGAAGAAAAGTTTCCTTTCTTGTGTGCAATGCCAAAACATGGGGAAGGAGACGTTCACTCCCCATTTGCAGTTTGCCATTAACCAATTGCAGCAGCTGAACCTTGGGAAGAGGAAATTTCAGTACATTTTTTGTACTGAGTATTTTATTCAACCCTTTATTCAAACCCTGTGATCAAATGATTTTATGGCTCAAATTATGTTTTTTCACAAATAAAGGAAGACACTAGCCGGTCGTTTGCCTTTCAAATAACGTCTGATTTGGCTGTCAAACAAATTTAAAAATGTTTGAAGTCAGCTTGAATTTTAAACGAGATCATAAATGTTATTGGTCTTCAAAGTATTTGGGTGTGTTCTTATTAAATTTTCCTTATAGACTTTTAATCAGTGGATCCACCCCAGTGCATGGAGTTCTTGTGCCTCAGCTCCAGGTCATTCAGAGTTGTCATCCTTTTGCTGTAGGAAATACATTGATAAATGGACTTGGCTCTTTTCAAAAACTTGACATTTTTATTGTTCTCTGCCTGTAAAGACATATGAGCAAAGAAGCCCTCCCCTGTTTTAAGCATGTCCAGACTTCCATGGAAAAGCAGCAGAGGCTCTCAGCTGTATGTAAGAGACTGAAGGAAGACAAGTTGAAAAGGAAACTCCAAAGACACAAAGCTCTCCTATTGAATAACATCTGCTTTCAGAGAGCACTACTCTATCCAAAGAACTTCTAGGCACTGAGACTCACAAGCAAAGAGGATTCAAGTCACCAGCTGAGGCAGCCACTTCCGCAGCAAAAATGATGTCTTATGTTTATCAGAGTTGAACAACACTATGAAAGAACGAGAGAGGGAAACTCAGGAAAGGTGTGGTATCTGAGACATTTTAGGAAGGCAGGATGTCAAACTGGTGTGGTTATCAGAGTTTAGACTGAGTTGATCACAGGTGTTTGACCTGGCATCTAAAATGCAACACCAAGAACAGCCAATCTGAGGGTACAGGTCATGAGGGAGAAAGCCACCTCACATTTCACCAGCACTGCCATGCTCAGCACTGCGCATTGCCAAGCCAAATTTCTGTGAGCCCAGCACTGCCCACGAAGTGTAACAGGGAACCCATATGAATTCTGGATACTGCCCATATTACCTATCCCACCCTTTCTCTGTCCCCTTCAACCTCAGAACCCCAAAGTTACTTTTAGAAAACCTGACGGTACGTTTCATAGTTTTCCATGTTCCAGAAGACACATTGGCAAGGGCTGACATGAATGATTGGTGCAGCCTGGTGAGACACAGCTTCCCAGCCTGGGCTGTGCCCAGGGCTCACATCTGGCTCACCCCAAGGTACAGAGACGCCATTTTTCGTTAGGAAACCAAATTCTACCCACAGCTCTGAATCTGCTGTCAGCCCCCTTGGCTTCACAGATTATTACACGTCTTCAATATTTCACCAGAAACTTATCAACTTCTTGTTTTATATTAAGTTCTGCTTCAGGATGGATTTCTGGGCCAGTACTATGTGTGTCTGAAAATCTTCCTTTCTAATATTCAGTTCCATGCCTTTCCTCTTTTTGTCCAGACTGAGCTTTCATTCTCATTCCTGAGCTTTGCTGGCTCTGGAAGCCAAAGACAGTAATCCATCACAGGCTATTTGACACAAAAGCAATTCACAGTCTCTCAGCTCCTGGCGTGTGGACAAGTGTGTTGGAGGATGACCTAACATTTAAATAATGATTCACCATTGAATATTATGAGGAATTGGCTGACAATTTCAAGGTAATGCCCTTCCAAAGATATACAGTATTAATTCTTTACTACCATATAACTGTAGGTTCACTTGGAGAATCTTAAATAAAGTTTACACTTTGCAGTTAATTTAGTGAAATTCCAAGTTAAATGACTTCCAATAAAAATATTAAACATATTACAACTGTCTGGACATGGTCTTCTAAATGAAAGGGAGGTTTAATTATTTTAGAAGAGAAATATAAACAGTGTCAAGATTTAACCACTGCACAATTTAATATAACTTCTGCCTAATTTTACAAATCATTATTTATACAGTTAACTGGCATAAAAAATTAATAAATGACCTCCATAATATTGCTTTTGGTATAGTTAGCAGTGTAGGCAATTATTACACTAATGTTGAAAAAAATCCACCAGGGAAATCTGTACTTGCTTCCCAAATGTAAGGATGGTGGAAAGGGGAAGAGAAAGGGAGGAAAAAAAATGTGCGAGAAAAGCTTCACAGAGGAAATCTAGTCCATGAAGTCAGTCTTGCATTTCTCTTCCAAAAAGAGGGGAAAGAACTTGAAATCAAGGTTTCAAGAGAGTGCAGGACCTGGAAGGAGAGGGGATGTGAGTTGAAGCTTTCTGTCTCCTTTGTGCACTCACCAAAAGCAGCTCCAGGATAACACAAGAGCAAGAACCTGCTTCCAGCCAGCTTGCTGTACTCATGGTAGTGAATTCTCCTGGGGCACTGAGAGCTCTCACTAAAGCCCAGTTCAAGGATTAATGCTACGAATTGTCTTATACAGAGGGGAGCACCAGAGACCATCAAATACTCCTTCTTTCTGGGAAGTTTCATCATGAGCCATCTGACATCCCTAGGACAATGTAGGAAGGTCTGGGCTGTAGATACAGAAACTACTGCTCTCTATTGCCATGTTCTGGTGGTTTCAACCTGTGGTCCATGGGATATTTCCATGGGTCCAGGGAAGGTATTCAGGAAACCAAGCTTACTGGTGGTAGACTAGCACGCATTTTGGATACTATCTCTCCTTGGTTCAGGGGAACCTGTAGGTTGAGCAAACAAAGGTTAAAAATCTCTGTTAGAGAAATAGATACTACAAGGAGGTTTCCAAATTGCAGCCTGCCTTTTTCTAGGGTCTGTACAGGGCAGAACTGCAATGGCCATGGATAAGAACCAGTTACACCAAAACAGTATGGAGGAAATCCCAGCATTCCTGACATTCGTGGCAGTTTCAGCAAGGACACAACCCTCAAGCCTTTCTCTGAAATACATGCTACATTTTCTGATAGAGTGAATTTTCACATATTTATACCACTTAAAAACATGGCCTCTGCTGGCAGAATATTATCTTCCCTTCCTTCCTTCTTGCTGACTTTTATACTTATGCACCCTGCTGATTTACATCTGGAAGTGTTAGCTGTAATATTTGGAGGCACCCACTGTACAGTAATTGCTTAATTCCTTTCTAGAAAGAAAGGAAGAAGGCAGGCAGAACTGAATGCAGATAACATTTTGAATGTTCATTAAAGCAACACACCCAAATGATTTGAGTCCATCCTTATTCCCAACAAGAAATAGAGAAGGAGAAGGGGGAGAAGCCTGTTGAACCTCCCTCTGAAGCATAATGTAAAATAAAAACAATCAGAAGTTGGTACTGAGCTACCACAGGGGCTACTTAAATACCACAGTGCTTCAAAGATGTGTGTTTGTCAGAGCCCCAGGTGGTACTTGTCTGTGTTTGCAGGATGAACCTCAGCCCGTAAAATAACTGTGCAGCACTCTTTTTCTCCTTTATTAAAAGGCTTCTAGCAGGTAATAGAAAATTATCTCTTCAGACACTGCAGAGGGGTTTTAGCATACTAGATAACACCATAAAGGTTATTCATTCTTCTGTAAAATTGTTGAGAGTATTTTTAAAATAGTCTTTAGGAAGGTCAGCAGGCTGAGTTGCTAAGCCTCTCCCCTCAATGTTAGATCCAGATTCACATCCAAGACATTTTAAGAAGAGGAAAGACTCTCCACACCCATTAATATAGAAAGGATTCAAAGTACTTCCTGGGGAAAAAAAATAAAATAAAATAAAATAAAAATCAAGGCTGTTTTTTGGTCTCTATCCTGCAGAGCTTCATCTATTTGCCACGTTGATCTTTCTGTCAGCTGAGTGAGCTGAATAGACTTGCTGTATTGTCACAGGAGCCAGTGCCAGCACAGGGGTGGGACTGGGGCTAGGGAAAGAAGGCAGAAGGGGGCAAACATGGAGGTATCTGATTTGGATGGAATCTCAGCTCAAGTTGCTTTACCATTGGTTTCCATGGAGGCCAAGAATGTCAGGGAGAGATGTGGAGAAGGCCTGAAGTCCAGGAATTTCCCATTTCTGCATGGAAGGAAACAAACCATGAAACTCCATGATTCCCCAGTTTTATCTCCCTTTCCTGACATTAACTTCCCAGACCCTCTCAGTTGTACTCCTCTTCTCTTCACTGTTTCTTCAATAGTGAAGATAGTTGAGAAAATCAAGCAACACTTGCAAGTGTGGATCAGAGTGAGATTCATTGAGACTTTGTTTCAGTTTGTCAGGAACTCTGACACATGCTGAGCTGTGACAATTAACATTCCACCCATTATTCTTAACGGTACTGAGCAATGAAATACCAGGATACACTGCCTGCATTCCTACACATGCCCGCCAGAGAAAGTACTTTCTTTTGCAAAGCTACTGTGCACATCCCAAATCATCAATGGAAGAAATTTATGAACCAAAATGCTGTCCTCAACCTGGAAAACTGCGGCTACATGCGATTGTTCTCTCTATGCAATCTTATATTTCAGGTAAGGTGATTTAGTGAACTGCTTGGTGTTTAGCAAGACAAACATCTCTTTACCTGTTAAATTCGGGAGGGTATTTCATCCCCAGCTTTGTCAATGCTTTAGATCATACTATGCAACAAGCCAACACAACATAAAATGTTGTTTCCTTGTACCTCCTGCTTCTCATGCTTCCTGGCACTAATTAGTGAACTCTGACATAAAGTCGTGGACCCAGCATGTTTGGGAGACTTGGAACCCAGCTCGACTCCACATTTTGCAATGAATCTGTCACGTCTAGAATAGCTCAAAGCAGAATTGCAGATCCTCTCAACCTTTAAGCTTTGGTATGTTTCAAATCCAGTTCTTGACCAGTGTGCCAGGACTGTGAGTTGGATGAATCATATACATCTTTCTGGAGGCACAGATTGAGCAACTTAGTGGGTATTTTTAAGGTCATTAGGAGTCCTTCAAATCATTTGAGAATCAGTAGCCTTCTGGGTTCATTGTATTGGATAAATCCTGCCAAGAAAAGTGCCAGCTGAACATACTTGCTCTGGGCTATCACTGCAAGGGTTCTTTTTAACTGAGCATTATATTCTTTTACTAGCTCCAGTGTTAATTTGTGATGCCATTTCACACAGCAGAGATTAATATAACTGCAAAAATATAAATGTGGCCTCAGAAACATAGTATTTTGAATGTTTCCAAGATCACTGCTATTGAAAGATAGTATCCTGTCTGTAAGATGTACAAAATCCAATGGTAACAGATGAACTTTTTCTTTCCCATGGTATGATCTGTTTCTCAGTTTTTGTCTTAGTTATCCTAAATGTGTTATGAGATATTGACAGTAATAAAGTCTTTGTGTGTGGAGGGGATGGGTTACAATCCCATCTGCTTTATATGTTTATGCCACGGCTGCTTCTAAGAGCAAAGTACTGAACTAGCTGACCCAAGTAGTCCCTTCCTGCTCCATGTTCTTTACTAGGAAATTCTCACTAGTCAGCATGTCATGAAGGAACCATTAGTTTTAGGAGTGCTCTTCCTAAGGACACATCTATTTCCTGGCTATACTTTGACCAATTTGATATTTCTTTTCTTTGTGGTATCTCCCCACGTGGGAAAAAAATAAAAAAATGTTTGATCAAGGTGCATGTACTGATTCCCTCTGCAGCTGACTTGAGGCCTTCAGCTTGTGTAGGCTGCTGATCAGTGACCACTTAGCTTGGTACTTCAAAGAAGGCAAAACAGGCTGATGTATAAAAACCCACAAGAGAGTGCACAGAATAGGTCACTGCATGCATAACTGCCTACTGGCATGTGACTGCATCTTTGTCTGCACATGCAAGTGCAAAGCTTTTCAGACAGAAGGAATGCAGGAGCCTTTGGGGTACAACTGTCCTATTTTCATCTTCTGTTGCTACCAGTCTGGCCAAGACTTGAACTCAGGAATGAGCAACGAAGGTTACAAGTAGTGAAGCATCCCCTCTCCTACATTAAAATTACTCCTGCCTTATCTTGTCAAAGTTGTATAATTTGTATCACCACATCACCAGCCAAGCCACAAAGAGACCTTCCAAACTATGAGCTCAGCCCACAAATCACACTCATTAAGGCTTCAAATTTTTGCAGAGTACAAATAAGGAACTTTCTAACTTCACTTATGTCTGTGTATGAAACCTCTACAATTCAGTCATCGTTCCAAAAGCCATCTCAGACAGATTTACAGAAGTTGGCACCTCTGCTGTCATAAATGAATCACCGAGGATAGCATCTTTATTAAGTTTATGCATCTTGGCTCTAAAATAGCAGTGCTATGTGTAAAACCAAGGTCTCAGAGAGCAATAGAAGTGCTTTTATTGGGTTCTGCGTGCTCTGAGAGGACAAGGGTGATCATAACACCAGTAATATGCTTCAGCAAGAGCAAAATAAAGACAAGTGTTAATCCTTAGGCATGCACAAGGCTCACACCTCCCCCAGTCAAAAACATTAAAAATTCAATGTTTTATTAAATAGGTTTCTGCAGGGGGGAAATGCTGTGTCCTAATTAGCAATGAAATATTAGTGCAAAACAAGCAAGCTTAGTGTAAGTTAAGGTCTGCAAATTCTCACTTGCGTAGTAGGAAAGGTTAGTTAGACAATGATAAGTCTAAAGATTGATTAGGTGTGTAATCATGTTGTTATTATGTTAATGGTTTTGTTTGTTGTCACGTTATCAACAAAAGATTAAGCAAATCCCTACAGGAAAGCTAGAGGTGAAAGAGTCTGCTGGAGAAGGTTTTTGGGTAGCATCATCATATTATCATCACTTCTTTGTGGAGCAGTTATTGTGGTACTGGATGCTTTACTCTCAGTTCTCACAAATGGCAAAACCACAGACATTGTTGAACCATTTTGCTTACAGTTAGTGTTGCCCCTTTGACTGACTTGGTATAAGGCTACTTATTTCATTAGAGCTTGAGTCACCAGTCAAACCACCGGTCAGGGCAGTGGAGAACATCTTTTCACACAGAAAGGCATCTTTGGCTATAGAAATAGCCTCAGGCTATGTAAGTTTTTCGTAATACTTTAAGCTTGAAAGCTCTTACAAGCATGGCCCACTTGTGCTGGGCTTGATTAAACTATATGGTTGGGCACATTTCAAAAGCATGCTGCCTGGGAGCCAGACTACTCTCTGCTGCACTATTTGCTTGTTACTATACTGTAAGAATCCCTGCTTTTGCAGGTTGCTGTGCTCCAACCTGAGCCTCCTAAAGCAGTACATGTAAATGAGGTGGATTACTAGAATCTCTTCACAATGAATTGCCTCTGCCAGATCAGCATGTGGCCAGTAACTCAATCATGTCTGTGCAACAGTATGTACCAGGCCAGGAGGAGGAAAAATGCAGTTTGCATTCTGATGCAAATGAAGCGCTCAGACTCTGCCGTCTGCAACATGATGCACATATCTCATAAACATCGATGACTTGTGCATATTCCATCTTGATGAGATCTGCTAAGATTCCTGGGGTTTGGGCTTTTTTGGTTTGGGGGCTTTTCCCCTGACACCCCTGCTTCTGTTTTTTCCTACATGCATTCGTTTTAAATCTTCATCTTTTAGGACTTATGCCTTGCAGAATCTCTTCCTGTGGAGTCTGGTTAAATACAGATGGGCAAAGTACTGCATATTTTAGTTTACAAAGAGCTAAAAAGTTCTGACCATCATAGATTTGGTGTGGGGATTGTTCAGTTACCACTATGATTGCCCAAAGGGACTGGAGAAAGATTTGGGCTCTTTGGCTGCGTAAAATGTCATAGCTTTCTTGAAATGAACAGAATGCCAAATTTCACAGAAACTGAGTCTGGTCCTCTATGCTTATAGATCAATACAGCTTTCCACTTGGCCTCTGACAGTGTCTAGATCTGGATGCAGATATTTGACATAAAGTGCCATTTTGCTGAAATGGAGTTTTCCTACAGAAACACTTTGCCATTTCATTCTGGGAAAATAAGAGAACACGTTTAGATAAATTTATTTTGGAACATTTTGATTTTTTGTAATTAATTGCAATTTCAAAGTTATTTCTATTTAATTTGCAAAAAAAAAAAAAAAGTCTTGGTTGGTCTGTAGAATTCTATTTTTTCAGAAAGAAGAGAAATTTTAGCACCTGGAAATGAAGCAAATATCAAGATTACAGCTGTGCCCTTACTGCATTTTCACTAAGCACGTACTGAAGACCTCATCTATGTATCACGATATGAAAGAGAAACAAATCTATATAGAGAACACAAACATTGAAATAATCATGAAACTAATTGTGTTACCTCAGTGGGATGTAAATGTGATTAATTTTATGTATAAAATCTACGGGCTTTGCTGAATAGGCAAACTTAATAAGTTGATGGATATCTGCAAGCTCTAACAAAGTAACAACAACATACTGAAAGCAAGAGTAAGGAATCACTGAAACCGTGTGTTATCACTGAAGCAACAGTCCAAGGCACAGTATGTTTTATTTTTCCATTCCAATGACAGTAATAGCTTGAGTGACTCACAGTGTAACACACAATATATAGGCCAAAAAAAGTATTTAGCACAAAATTATCCATCCTGAGATTAGTTTTCAGTCTGTTTCCAGTTCACTTCTGTGTTTTTATTATCAGGTTCTTGACAGTCCAAGTTGGAAAACATCTGGGGCTTGGTTTGGGTAGATTTTGCTGGTTTTAGTTTAAAATCTCATATCAAGTTTGTTGCCATGTAGAAATACCAGATCTGCAGAGACTGAGAGAGGTGAATTCTGGCTGCCAAGCTTGTGGAAGGTGGACAGGGAGATTGCAAATGTTGGCTCTGTCACCAGGGCAAGCCAATCCCAGACCTCTGGGGAAATTGTGAAGAATGGTGCCAAGTGCAATGTGGCTTTTAGCCATCATAATTGTATTTATAAAGCCACCAGGCCACCTGCTCGAGTGCTTGAGTTGCTGCTCAGACAATTAAAACACAGTAGCCAGGTCATAAAATATGTATTAGAAGAACCAGACAAAGTGTTAACTAGTAGCATGGAAAGGGAGCAAGCCTCACTCTTGAGCAAATACAAGCAAACACAAAACCTATAGATTGCCCCAAATCTGGTAGCTTCACTGTCATAGGACAGGAGACACCAAATCAAAGGGTGAGTTGGAGCTGCAGCTCAGTGGGATGACCCAGCGTTTCCTTCTCACAGAGACTTTGACCACTGATGGTCTGCACTGCATTTGGTGACCTGCTATGAAAGGTCTCTTGACACCCCCTCACTCCCAATACAAATAGTCTTGGAGGATATATATGCTACTATGCTGTAAAAATGATAATATCTAATCTTTCTCCTCTGCCGCCATAGTTGCCTTTTCATCCGAAGGAAGTAAATTATGCTATGGGAGGGGTGTGTGGGGGGATGTTTTAATTTGCATGGTTTTCAAAGGAAAACCAAAGACTAAGAACCAAGACTAAGCACTGACTCAGTTCCGAACTCAACCACATCTTTTCTGTGGCTCATTAAAAGCCTGTGAGACCTTCCTAGGATTTTCTTCCTCTGTAGGTTTAGTAACTGAAAGCTTTAACAATTACTCGTGTATGGTGAAGTCTTGATGCATTTTCACGGTTTTCCACTAGGTGCCTTAAGTGCAGGAAGAGCTGCTCAGAAAGCAGTGCCCTACCTTTATCTGAGCACTGAAATGACTGGTTTACCAGAAAATGGCATCTTAATATTCCCAGACTTACCGTAAGGTCAGAATTGTCAATGCCGTATTCCAGACAGAGCATTGGCCATCAGCTTTATTTATTACATGCACTGGCCAGTACAGAAAATCTAAAAATAGATTTAAAAAATAAAAAATGAAAAACATTTTAGGTTAGGTTAGGTACTTTGGGGTTTTTATTTCCTGGGAGTGTTAATGCACTATGCTGAAAGAAAAAGCAAGCTCTTGGAAGTGGGGATTTCTGCTCTGCTCTTGGGGCAGATGGGGATCTTAAGAAGGAAAAGGAATATTAAGAATTAAATATAATTAGGAGTGCTCATTATTCATGGCAATAAGTGGGAATCATCCTGGCCAAAGATGTTAACATTTATTTAAATGAAAGGAACTTAAAGGAAAGAAGTATATTTTAATAAAACATACTTCTGAGCGCAAAGTAGATTACCATAGATGAAAATGAGAATCAAGTTTTATAACTCTTATATATATGAAAAAGGATTATTCTTGGAAAGAATTTGACTCAGTAGGGCAGTCTCTGACGTTGCCCTGTGCCCTTTGCTTTGCTTTGGCAAACCAAACACAGGCCACCTGGAAATTGCTGTTGCATCAGAGACTCATCAGGTAGCAAAAAGATGAATCAGGAGAGTTCCCCACACCTGGCCCCCTCTGGGAAGAGTGAATGAGGGGATGCCAAAGCACCAAATTTGGGGCTGACAGTATAATCTCTGGCATCAAGCTGAGTCTGGCATCAATTACAGCACGCCTGAGGCTTCTTTAATACCTGTGGCCAACTCCCTCAACACCTTTTCACCTTTGTTTCACCTCTGTCAGTGGTATGCTAGTAAACCAGTCCTAGGAAAAGGCATGTTCTCTCAGCAGGAAAACCATAATATTTTCCATAAGAAAAAATAAAAGGAAAACATTTTGGTTTCTACTCAGAAGAATTTTTTTTCATGGTAGCATCACAACAAGCTTGGGTGGGGGGACCTTCAGGATGGGATCATAAAGCACCATTGCAACAGTGACAAGGCATCTCCTCAGCTGAGGAGAGCCCTATGTACACTTTCCATTGCCACCTTTTCAAACCAGAGCACTCTTGGGGCTCTCAGTTCCAAAACCAAATATTTTATCACTCTGCTTAGAAAACGAAAGGTGACATGTCTCTTTTAAGCTAGTGTAGAGTAGTTCTAGGCAAGGCAGGGACACGTTAAGCATCTTTATTAGGAACTGTTTGTTCCTATGTTTCCCTGCAGGAGCCAGAGGAAGATAGGAAGCAGCGGGCATTGGACAGCCCTGCTTATGACCAGCCATTTCATTTCCGGACAGGACTCAAATTCCAGGCTGAGCATGAAAACAGCTGGAAATCTCAGAGAAATATCCTTCCTTTGTTTCTCCGGCTTGCTTTCCCAGTATTTTGCAACACTTAAGCCACCCTGATGTGTCCTCATTTCTCCAATAGTCCTTTTTCAGCTAAGCAGCAACTCCAGCTGTCATCACCATAGCCCAGCAGGGAAATCTGTCCCTCATCAAGCCCTACTTTCTTCAGATGATCAGCGCTGTGCTGGTCTAAATCACTCATCTGCCTGGGGAAGGATCGCTTGCAGGCTGCTGTAAAAGTTTCCCGCATACCAGTGTAGTGACCTTTCTCTTAAGCCATATTTGATGGCCCGGTTTTTGCTATAAATCTACAGCATCCCATTTGAAATGCTTGGGAAATTTAACATGTTTCTTAAAGTGTTTAAATCTACCCTATGAAAATCTGCTTGCTTCCTTTTTCTGAAAACAGTGTCCTGAAGGAGGATAAGAGTTACCTATAGGGATGATCTTATCCTGAACATAGAACTTTCTACAGGCATTTACTGAAAACCTGAAGAATGCTTGGTATGAATTACTATCAGCTGCAAGCTGATCCATTTATATCAAGGACACCACCAGTGCACACCAAGATCATACAGATGATCGTTCTGCCATGCATCAGTGATTTATGGTTGCAGGAAGGACCAGCCCTTCTCCCTGTGACTGAGTAATACAGTCACAGGTCAAATGATAGATACCTAACCCTCACACTTAGATCCTAGGGCATACAAACAAAGAGGTGGTGCTTCTGCCATATACCATCTTGTTTTTTTTAAGCCCAAATGTAATATGAATGATAGCGTTACTATAGAAGGTGGAATTGAAAAGTTCAGCCAGTTTGTGTACCTTTCTGTGCATAAGATCAAAACGAATCAAAAACAAACAAACAGAGATAAATTAACATTATTTTGCTAGATCATGATATGAACAATGTGTGTTTCTACAGTTTTACCTTTTTATTTACATGTTTCTCTTCTGCACTTCATTGTACAAAACTATTCTTGGTGACGGTGATAGCTATCGTTTTCATATTCAAGGCTCTTCTTCTCTGGCAGGTTACTTTCCTCAAATTGCCTGCAGAACCGTCAATATACTGGTTAATGGAATGAGATATCTGGCACCTCAAAAATGGAAACTAGTTTGTATCTTGCTTTGGCAGAACAGAAAATAAATTCCAAATCAGTAGGCATTCTTCTGAGTCTCTTTCTTTACCACAAATAAAGAACCACTTCAGGGATATTCATGTATATGCACATCTATTCACTCATCCACTTTTTTATGCACAATAAAAATTACTGAAAAAATACAATTTCTGTTTTTCTTGTTTTTCTCAAGTAGATAAATCATATTTTCTGCTTGAACCTCTGTCAAATTATGGATGGACTGTATTGTGGCATTTTCATTTGCAGTAATGTTAAGTATAATACAGAATCATGTTGAATATAGAGTTGAATTCAAACCAGAGATTTCCACTTGATATAATCACAATAGGGTTGGGCTAACTCAGTCCTTGGGTCTTTCGAGGCCCAACTGGACAAAGACCTGTGCAAGCCGGTCTGGTCTCATAGATCGCTCTGCTACAAGCAGGAAGTGGGACTGGAGTCCCTTCCAACCAGAGCTATTCTACAATCCTATAATACCAGATAGTGAAAAGATCTTTCAAAGAAGGTGTGGAAACTGGTAAACAAAGGACGCAGGGCTAGAAAACAAACTATGTAGAAGACAGTTTAAACAGTATTTTAAACAGGCAGTGACTCAATACATCTTGACAACCTGGTGGCACTAATAGCCAGGAGTGTGACTTAATGCTTCCAGTTGGCTAGAAAGTTGTTTTATAGAAATATTTTTGTAAATAAGAGGAAATTTCTGAAAAAAAAAAAATGCAGTATGTGAGTACATAAGTACTTGGAATTGGAAACACAAATTCAAATCTTAGCAACAGAGGAACGTAAACTTTTAAACTAGAAATGATGATCGCTCCTGGATTATTCAGATCATTTCCATGGTTATTAAACCTCCTTTTTTATTCTCTGAGTTAATTCTATAAAACTATTAGTGTGGTAGACATATACAAAACTGCATCTGCCATTACCCTAAGCGACTCAATTGTTTGTTTTTCAACTACAAAAGTGGGAAAGAAACTGTACAAGTATTCCTTAATGTAATTTACTATCCTACCACCATCTGCTCTATTTGGCACTGAGTGTGTAGCTGAAATCCATTTTATAAGTGTGCCTTGAACCAGGAAGCCGATTCAGACCAGAACCAATTAGTGTTCGCAGCCTCTTTCAAAGCACACAGACGCACACACACTAACTGTGCTTGCATTTTACAAGTGTTTGTGTTTCGTGAGCATGAACGTGTTGAGGAATCTGTTTTAGCACATAGCACCTCTGTCCAACACTGCAAATCACTGTTGCCAGTCATAAGAAGCAGAAATGCAGTGAATGGGGACACCCAAGGACCACACAGCTTCTCACTGTGACCTGCAGCTGTGGATGGAGCAGTAGCTCCATGGCAATATGAATCCCTGTGTCATGCATATAAGTTGCCCACTGCTGCAACTGAATGTGAGCCAGACGTCGGGTAAATGCTAAAGTGTTCATTTAGGATTCAAGGCTGGATCCCCAGCTGCTGTGAATCAGTGCAGTTCTCGTGTTTCCTATAGCTCTGCAGCCTCCACTTCAGCAATCCACTTGTGATTGGCGGGGTCTGGCCTAGTTCTGCTCTGCTCTGTGGGGGCACTCAGCAGCCATGCCTGGCAGATGGCATCTCGTATTTTACAAAATCCATGAAACATGCTTTTGGCAAGTCAGTTCAATGAAACTTAAGGTCAAAGAAATGTGAATGGGCACTTCTGAGCGTTTCATGGAGGGAGTCCCAGGCTTTGGTATGGCCATTTTGCATAGAAAAATATCTCATGCTTTCTTGGAGAGGGGTTGGGAAATATCTCCTGAGGCTGCTGAAAAAAGGTGAAAGCAGATGTGCACAGCCTTCATCATGTGATTCCAAGAAATCTGCTGTGGAAAACTAATTCATCCTCCAGACAGACTCTTTGAGTGAGACCAAGGGCTGCCTGAACATGTACAGGAGGTCACTGATAACATGGAGATTAAGCAAATCAATGGCACTTCTTTATTTTTTTTTATCTACTTTAACAGATGTGGGGGTTTGGTTTAGTTTTTTGTTTTTGGTTCTGCCATACAGTGGCTTATCACCAGCAAAAAAGCTTTAGTGTTCTGCCAATTTATTAATTAAATTGAGGAACTACACCACCTCATGAGAGGTGAATATCTGGCATTGGAGAGAGGAGGAAGAGACCCAAAAGGGATATTATCATTGGAAAGAAAAGAGAAAAGAACATGCAGATCTCCAGTTCAATGAGCAGAGGCAAAGCAGGAAGCCAGGATCTCAACCTGCTGCTGATGCTAAAGGAGAAGAAAAATGAAGATTGGCAACGACCAAGTCTGAAAACAACAGAGTGCAAAAAAGTGGTAATAAAGAAAAGCCATAACGAGAGAGGGTAGTCTCAATAGATCAGGTAATTAAAGAGAGAAGAACTGTTGCAGTGAAGTAGATAAAATACAATGGGCTTTTGTGGAAGGAGGAGGGGAGCCAGACATATGAAGGATTATCATTTAGACAAAATCACTACAAAGCTGATACACAAATGCCTGAAAAACCTTACGCAAAGAGTAGTTATCAATATCCTGCTGTCAGACTGGAAGGTCACATCATGCGACCCCATAGGAGCCTGTCCTCTGTCCATTGTTATTCAATATTTTTATAAATGACTTGGATCATGGAATGGAATGTACACATATAAAATTTGTGGATGACATCTTACTGGAAATCTCATGAGAATTTTTGAAGACAGGATTAGACTTCAAAATAATCACAATAAATTGGATAAATGACCTGAAATCAATAAGATTAAATTCAATACAGATGCTGTCGTTAGGAAGGAAAATTAGAAAATGGAGAATGGCTGGCTAGATCATGGCATAGCAGTAAAGAATCTGGAGATTTTAGTGGGTCACAGAATTGAAAATGAGCAGCAAAGTGGAGATCCTAAAAGAACAATAGATGTCCATTTTTACTCAACACAGGTGGTATCTTACCAGCCCAGTCTGGATGTTGCATATGAAAGATAAACAAAACAACAGGGCAATGACAAATATCACAAGCAGATAAGGAAAAAAAAAAAAGAAAAAAGAAAGCATAAGGCTTCAGGAAAATAATAAGACCTTGGTTAATTTAATCAAAAAAAAAAAAAAAAGAGAGAAATATGAGGCCTATAGGAGGTCATGGAAACAAAAGGCGTGTAACAGGCTATCAATATATAAAGGTTGTTCTGAAAGGGATAGAAATCAGTTGTGTTCCATATTGAAAAGGGCTAAGTTTGCAAGAACAGAGACTTAGGTGAGATATTAGGCAAGTAACTTTTTAACAGAGAGCTAAGGATCTCTGTTGGATAAGTCAAGACAAGGAATCCCCAAAACAGATAATTGTTAAATGAAGGGAAAAGATATTGTTAGTATGAGGAAAGGGAGTTGCTTGTAACTATTTTTGCCTGTAACTATTCCAGCTTCATATAAATGTTATTATTAAGATTTCACTATTGGTTTTGGCCCTGCTGGTTTCAGAGCAACATTTCCATGTATTTCAACACTTTGTGTTGCTTCGTGTTGGTAGAGTATAGAGTACATGAGCAGGGAGAAGCTAACAACTCACTGACTCAAGCCCATATTAGTGCAATAAATAGAGCATTTGCCTGCAGGTGTACTACCAAGTGCCCTTGTGTTTTGCTTGGACATTTAAAAAGAAGAAATTGAGACTTTTGTATGTTCAGGTTACCTGGTAACACTACTGTCAGTATGGACTTGTTGTTCATCGTGCTTCTCCATCTTTGCTGAACTGCCATTGAAAGCTCTCCTAGCTCTTTGGGATTAATGAGACCCAGACATTTTATCTGACCTCATTATCCTCCTATTCTTCTCCACCTAGCAGCCTCCTTTGGATTATTCTTTTATTTGTCTGCATCACATCTACTGTAATAAATGAGATGTCTTGAATAGGCAGCCATCAATTTAGGTGCTACTGGCTTTTCCAATATGCAAGAGTTTTGTATGTTTACAATGTGTGGATAAACATTGATAGCCATCCCATTGTTCTGTTGTTTGGAGGGAGAATTTATCATTGAGATTTATTATCTCATGAATTAAAGAAGTGAATACAATTTGTCAAATAAATTTATCTGTTTAGAGCATCAGATTTTTGTCTCTAGCCACTTGTGTTGAAAAGATTCCTGCTCCTGTTTATTCTGTTGCAATCAAGAGTCAAATCCTAAGACCTATACCAATAGTCACCTGAAAATCAAAGAGACTTAGCAGAAAATGTAGCCCAAGCTGGGATAATTTGTTCAGTACCTTGGCCTTATTTTCTCAAGGTTTGCATCTTACCATTAATACTTTGCTTTCAATCCTTTCAACTTTGGTTTGGTCCTCAACAACAATGGGAGTTGAGATATCAGAGCCTGTTTTAATCTGGACAGTAGCACCAAAAGGAATGGACGCATTAACACCTGAGGGCAAGAGTTATGGTATGGGTCAAAAGGACATGAAAATACTAGGATTGATTTCAACTTATATGTTAAAACCTGCAAAGTTGTGAGTTCCTCCTTCAACATGCTATATACACTTGGCTTCCATCTGAGCTCAGCAGGAGCACAGGGCACCACCCCTTCACTTGGACTTTGCCCTAAATTATCCTATTGTCCACATCAGCATCTGCTGAATTAGTCTGAATTCCAAATAGCCTCTCATTGAAGGGGCAGAGCTCCTTCCCTGTAAACAGAAGACAACAAGAAAAGTGTGCTAGCACAATTTGTCATATTTATAATCTATCCACTTCTTTTCCCCTCAGTATAAGCATCACAGGGGAAAAATACAAATGTGTACATGCAGAGAACAGAATTGTCATTTCAATATCCAGCCTAGCTGTATTTTTTTATTTTTTAAGGGAAAAGAAATATGGTACTGCTTTAGAGGCCAGCACAAAGAAAAGACTGCAAAGACTTATTGCCTCAATTAACTTATCATGACAGCAAACTTTATTATAAATACGTTATTCATTCCAAGGAAAGAGAGAAAAAAGAAAATTTTCTCCCCTAAAGAGAAGTAATATTTAGTTCAAAAGATATTGTGCAAAAAAAGATACATTTCAGAGACTGTCATTTTAAAAAATGAAAAATTTTGTTAACTTTTATTTGTGTGATATTGGTGGCAAAGCCTCTTGGATTTTGACAGTAGTCAAATTAGACCAAAAGCAAGGGTTTGGGTAATTTTCACCTAATTTTTTTTCTGTTTACTAACTTCCATGTCCATGGAAACATTGCAGAAGACAGCTCACTTCAAGGAAATGAACCACTGATTTACCATGATGTCAAGCAATAGCTACAAAGCTAGAGAGTTTGCAAGAAAAGTATCTACATACAAGATACAGAGCTATCAAGTTACTGTGGGTTCCATAGACAAAGTATGGAAGGCTACAGTGATGCATAAATGAACGTGAACAAAAACATGATACAAGTTGTAAAGGGAAGACAGACTGAGTGATGTTCTCTAGCGTTATTGATGTCAGAAATCTTGCTGCTCCAGAAGCTCTCTGGAGACCAACAGGATTTTGTTCATAGGTGAAATATTTTTCTGGAAGAAGCATCCTCTCTGTCTTCTGTCCTAAAAGCACACTTACAAAAATCATTAAAAAGCTTTCAGTGGTATCTCTAAAGTCCAAATCCATCTCTGTAACCATATTTGACTGCAAAATTAAGTTCGGGAAGACAAACAGGTACGGCCAGGTGCGACATGCTTTGTGGACTGTTTGGTTATATTTTTGTCACTGATGCTGCAAATGAAGACTTTTTCTTCCTCAGAAGTGACATTCCTTCTGGAGAGAGGAATAAGAGGAAACAGGGTAAGAAGACTCAGATGAGATAAGAATACTAGGTAGCACTGTTGCTCAAGCCAAGAAATCTTAAGGTGATTGCTTTACATGTATAGCAACCAGCAAATAGAGTTTACTGATTTCAGAATTTTCCTTCTGAGAGTGCTGTTGAGGACTAACGTGGTCCAAGCCCACTTTAATCCCCCTTCAAAGAGGGAAAGAAAGTTTTTCTTCTGCCTGAATAAAGCACTCAGAGGTGGGGTGTATTCAGTTCAAATTCAGGGTCCAAGCCCTAGAAAACAGTCTGATCCATGAGCAGAAACCGTGCTTGAAGCATGGGAAGAATCTCACCCCAGTACCTGGAAGAACTCTGTTGCTTAAACTTAGTTCTGTTCAAACCTCTCAGAGGAGGAAGATTTTAACATTCAGTTGCCTAATAAACTGAGTAGCATCCCAAGGCTTCCACTCTCCTTGACCCCACCAGAGCTGCCAATCCCCTTCTGCAAGGTCTCAGCAGTTTGGTAGGGCTGAATTCCTGGTTTCTTTGAACACTCTGCTCTTCCTTCCAGTTCCTTCAGCTGAGCTTGGTGCAGGACGCAGTTACCTAACTAGATTTTTTTCATTCTGTAGGACACATGACATTGCTGACACTTTTTGTCTATTATGAAATGTGGTTATCCAAACAGCATTTTTTTGGTTAGATGATGGCTTACTGTATTCCAATTACCATCATATACACAGTCCCCTTACTACATTTGCACAGTTGCAAGTTACTGAATAATTTAAGTTACTGTGCTTCATTTACTTCAGAATTATTTTATGATCCAATTGAATGTTTTAATGACATTATGAAGCCTTTGTGATGATTCAAGTGGCTGGTCACAGAATGGATTAAACAAGAGCATGCTCAGTGTGTAAAGAAAATAATTGTTTAAGGAATGAGCTTAAACACACAGTGATGCACACCAAAAATTGGAGTGGATGGATGGAGTTACTGCATTACTTTCAGTGGTACTATGCTGTTTTACACCTGCTAAGGAATCCCACAACAACAACTTAATAAATGTAATAAATTGCAATGCATGTGAATGAAGGGACAACCAATTTTTCGCAGCTGCCTAGCTCATTCACAGTCCCTAGTGACAAAGATTGTTTTAAAAGTTTCCAGACTCTGGGGAGGAAGGAAATGCTTATTACAGGCAGATTCTCACCAGGTATAAATCAGTACAACTCTGCTCAAGCCGACAGAGCTGCACTAGAGCTACTGAGAGCCTGGCCAGTTATGTTAAGTAAGTTTGATTGTTTTAATAGTCTCTGTCTTGAAGTGAGGTTCATGGCCACTTTGTGATATAAAGTATAAATTGAAGTTTGCTCAGCTGCACACTATAAATCTCATACAATGACAGTGCTATCGAGCTGCACTATTGTCTTTTACTGCATACATCAGGCAAGGGATTACTGTAAGTAATTTGTTTTGGAAGGCTGGCAACCCTAATGGGGCATGCCTGATAGTGTTCAAAGGTTCTGATTAGGCACAGTCCACAGAGATGTTCTTTCAACTTGAATCTCCAAAGAAAAAGACTTAATTTTTAACAAATCGCTTTCTTCACAGCTTCATCAATTTGATTTCTTTGAAACTCACTAGTAAGATGTATCAAAGGAACAGATTGTTTGCCTAAAGCCTATCAAAAAATGCTTTTTGCCTGAACTGAATATACCTAATCTATTTTCACAACTCATTTAGAAATGATCCTGTAAGGACTATTATTCCTATAATGTTTTGTGAAGCTGGAACTCTAAGAAGCCAGCAAGGTGCCTCTGTGCAGCTGAAATGATATGAGCACATCCTGGCTGCCTCTTCCAGGACTAATCAGGAGGAGGGCTGTGGCTCTTGCTGGCGAGGTGATCTCAGGCTGCTCCCTGCTGGCTAGGAGAAAGTGGTGGCGAGCCTGCTGGAGATGAGATGTCTTTCCATGATGCCATTGACTTTCTGTCAGCTGCCTAGTCACACACACACACACACACACACCATAGTAATCCAGAAAGTTGCAGTTACCCAGCACTTCACCTGAACAAATAAAAGCATAGAGATGGCCTCTTGTCTGTTTTCACAGCATGGACAAAGCATTAGAGGACATTAACCATACCAGATCGAAATAAGGTGAACCTCTCTGTTGTTAAGTTTGTCATTAATCTCCCCAATACTTCCAACTCCCATAGAGCCAAATCAGGAGAGACAACAGTTGGAAATAGTTTTAAAAGGATATTTTCTCATTGATTTTTGAAAGAGAGCACTTCTTTAACAAGAATATTCTTCTTTCAGTCTCCATCTTTAATGTTTATTCATGTGGCTGCTTCACAGGGGAACGCAAATCACAGAAATGTAGGAGCTATACAGTAGCGGGCAAAATGAGTACCACAAGAGATTCAGGGTTTCATCTCCTGCTATCCCAGCTTCTGAGGCAGACAGCTTTGTGTGCTGAGGACCTGGGAAGAAAAAAAGCATAAAGGAGGATTATAATATCCCCTTTCCATGCAGAAGTTGAAATTCACATGATTACCTGGGATTTGTGTTTCAAACACTGTTATGTATATGTGGGCTTGTGAGAGAAATGGCAAAATAATTTATTTATAGTCATTTCACAGGGCTTCTGTAAGGCTCCATCTTACCTTCTGTTGCTTGGTTTTGAGGTGTAAGAATTTGTAAGGCAAATCTCTAAACTCTAGACTTTAAACCTCCAGTCTTTTGTTAGAGGTGTCTTAACATTCATTGATAAACACACTGAATGAGCAGCCTTAGGAAAGAGCCACGACTGGGCATTTGCAACCTAGGAAGTGAGTCATCTAGAAGTTATTGTGGAATTGTTCATCTAGAGACAACTACAAAAGCCACCACAACTGGGGGATTCCTCTCACACTATATCAGCTAGCTCAAAATAAGGCTTCTGGTCAATGGAAGGAGATTGGCAGCTCAGGAGGCACTCCCTCCCATCTGAATGTGGGCTACTGAGCAGATTGAATATATCATCCTCTTGAGGCAGATCAACCTTGGTGAGGCAAGTCCCTCCCAAAATGCAGGCTCTAACGGCAGTCTTTTGACACATACATTTCATGGGTATGTATACTTAACAAAGTATAAAAAAGACTCAAGACCCTCTCAGTTATGGCTGCTATTAACTTCCAGTTGTCAGTTCAGCTTAGAGAATAACTGAACAATTTTCAGAAAACAGGTTTTGCCTGCACAATGATGAATCCATTCACTGTTAAGCCAAGCACATTATATTCATAGTAGTTGTATGTCCAAGTGGATAACTGAGTAAATAGGTAATTATTATATATTAACATAGTTTTACTATATTCTTAGCACAGTAATGCAAAAGGCTTAAACAAATTAATCAGAGGTAATAGGAAAAAAAAAAAGACATTTCCAAGAGAAGTTTGAAGGAGAGAGGAAATGACTCACTGCTGTGGCCAGATAGAGTTAAGTGCAATATGTGGTTAATGAATTTATCCTTACTCTGTGCCAGCTGAGGAAGTATCGAAGAGATCTGCTAAGTGTTGTGCTTTCCTCTCTGCTCTCTGCCTCCTAAGACCCGCATAAGTGCAGGTGGCTGAGACAACGTCTGTTCCTGCCAGGTTTATGTTGGTTGGGAATTTCCTCATACCCAAGGGATTCTCTGCTCATTGTTTGTGGACGGAGTTCATTCAAGTCCACATACTCGAGTGGCAGATCTGGGCTAAAACCCAAAGCCGGGGTCTACAGTGATTTCACCTGGAAAAAAAAAATCAACCTAGATGCATATTCTGTTACGAAGTCAAAAGAGTGTCTGAGGGATTTAAACAAAGCGCCACATGCAGAATAATCTATGAAGTCAAGCCTGGTCAGTGGAAAGAGTTGGGGTACCAAAGAGACTGATAGTGGATCTGTGTTTATTCAATATTTTCATTACTTGTATGAAATAAGAAGGCAGGGGATGTGTTAATTAAACTTGCAATTGACACTTCACTAGGAGGTGTCAGAAACACCAAAGAGAACAACAACAACAACAAAAAAAGGAAATGCGGGACTTGAAGAAGCTGGAGAACATGAATCAGGATTTAGCTACGAAAAAGCATTTGCTAATGGCTGAGGCGAAAAGTAATCAAATCTAAAAGGAATGATGCCAAAGTAAGCCTATTATTATAGTGGTAGAGAGCTCTGTGGCTATAACCTCAGAGTGTAGCTTAGATCGAGTGGAAAATAGCCATTTGAGGGAGCTAATTGAGTTGGGCTCTACATACAAAGGCATAATTTCATAAATTAGAGAAGAATCTGTTTCAAAATGAACAAAAGCATGTCTGAGATTCAGTTTTCATTTTTAAAGGCAAGCTGGTTTAAAAATGAGATTTATATTAGTAGAATAACTCTAAAAGAAGAGCATGAGAGGGCTCTTTCCAAATTACCTGATGGCTGAAATGCTGTCCTACAGAGCTGGAGAGTTTATCTTTATTCCCCTGCCTGTCACTGAACTTGAATGCCTATTTGTAAGAAGGGGACATGACCAGACAGTAAGGCTCCAACACAGCAGCCTTTCTCAGTCCTTCTAGGTAGGATCTCACCCATGTGTTCAAGTATACTGAGAGACAAAGCAAGGAGACTCATGGGTCCTACTACTCTGATTTGTGAGGTGGTGGTGGATGAAGGACACATTCTAAGAAGTTTTCTGCAGTACCCATCTATTTGTAGAAGACAGGACTTGATCCGTGCAGGAGCATTTCTGTTGGTGCATGCCACACAGCTGCAGAGCAGAGCTCTCTGTGCCCCTTTGAGAAGGAGAGGATGCCTTGATTTCTGCAGCATCCTCAGCAAGAAGAAGAAAAACACCAAAAGAACACACACAGCTGTTTAGACAGCTTTCATAACACCCAGTAGTAGATGAATATCACTTAATTAGTATTTAATTACAGGAGTTAAATTGTCAGGGGCTTTACTTAATGGAGCTAATCCCTTCCACTTCTTATTCTCCTGCTTGGCTACCCCGAGTTGGTGGTATTTAATGCAGAGCAGGAGGCGACCACCACCAGGAGCTGTGCGAGGTGAGCTACAGAGAGAGACCAAGAGACCAAGGATAAGAGAGTGGGCAGCTAGCAGCTACCATTTAGATGTGGCGTTCGCCTGCTCCGGGTGAGATGCGTGGCTACTACATGATACAGTGAAATTTGTGCTGCAGACAAGCTTATGAGCACAGGAGGGTCAACAACACCTGATTTACCCCCAAGAACTGCAAAGTTAAGGGATGTCTTAATTTCTCCCAGCCTTTAGCCACCCCTCTCAGCTGTACTGAGAGGTGTTTTCTTCCTCCCGGGGATTCATACCTTAAACGCCTTCTCTGCAAGTATGCACATGAATGCCTCCACTTCAAGATCAACCAAAGCCACCCTCTTTCAGATGTCTTCATTTCAAATACTTTCTTTGGGGATTCAGTCTCTCCATCTCCTAAATCCCACTGTCACCAAGTAATACAGGAAGGCAGGCAGGAAGATGGTCCATGCTGCATAAGAGAATGAAAGAATCAGAAATGAAACAAAAGTATACAAAAGGGGTTCAGAAGCCTTCTGTTTACTGGGTCATCACCTTGCCTCCTAGGCCTTATTCCAACAGTGATTTACTCTCCCTATTAAATAGCTGCCTGATAAAACTCATTGCTTGAAAAAAAAAAAAAAAAAAAAAAAAATGTGCACTGCAAAAATGTATTCTCTGGCTTGATCCTGGGTGGAAACAGCTGCTATCTGTTAATGGCACAGAGCAGGCTGTAAAGTAACTCTCCAGTCTTTGACAACATAATGCCTTATGCATATTCTTACCTGGATTTAAAATTCTCTAAGGGCCAGCTGTTACATTTTTTTCTCATACTTTTCTCACCCAATAACACATTAGGTGGAATAAACATGTTGGGATGAAGAGATTTGGGGTTTTCTTCTAAGCTGTATGGAAACTGTAATGTGAACTACAAAATTTCATCAATGAAGACTTATCGCATTGCAGCACTTCAAAATTACTGAAACACCTCATAGCAACTGAAAAAATTCTACCAAGCTCCCATGCACAGGGAAGACTGTGCTTATGAAGTATGTAAGCGTATGGGTAACTCTGTAGGAAACCCACAAATCTTGGCATGATGTTACTTGTTATTTTAAAAACAAACAAACAGAAAATAACAAGGATGTTATTGATTTTTTAATTCAGGATTTGAGTATATTTATGTATGCAAGCCATTCTCTCCCCCTCTAAGAACTGTTTTCTCACTGCTTTGAAGAAGCAAGGAAGAATTTACAAAGACTATTTTTCTTCAAAGGAATATTTTGCCTAAAAAAGTGAAACCCAAAATCACACGGTTGTTTCCTGAGGATTTCACATTCAAACACTGAGCAATATGATAATGCTTAGCCGGCCTCAGGATGACCAATACCAAACAGTTCTTTCATTAATGAGAAAATCTCTTTAGGTCCAGTTGCCACTCAACAAGTTTTGTCTGAGTTTCATCAGGGCCCCTGTACATTATGCTGTTGGTGTAACACAATATCAAAGTTAATATACATTATGGTTATGGCTTTTCGCACTATAAAAGAGGCATAAAAGGGAGTATGGTATAATACAAAGAAGTCCTTCATATTTTAAACCATGTCCCAGTTCCAGTCCTGCCATCTGCAATTAACTAGAGCAATGTATACCAAAGTAAGTAGTTTCTTTGCCTTCAAAGGCCTGTTTGCTTGCCCAGAAATTATGTAGAACAGTTGTCATTCAAGGACACAGAAGGCAGGCATCTCCATTTGCAAGGGAAACGGAATTCAGTCAGTCCCTAGTACTGGATACTGTAAGGGTGGTAAAATGATTATTTAAATTTTTTAAAGATGTTACATACAAGTGCTCCTTTTAGTGGGAATACACGTGTTTACAGCTCACGGGACCTCTAGACGGTCTACAGTTTAAAAAGGTGATAGAGAGGGAACATACAGATGCTGCATTACCAAGATCTTCAGCAAATGGCATTTCATTTCTTGTTTCGATGTAATCCATCCCCACTGGGCTCTGCAGTCCACGGGGTTATCCAGTTTCCAAGCTCAGACAGGCCACAATTAAAATGTCTCATGTTCTGACGCACCCTTGGAGTTTAGGATTTAGTGTTCACAAATATCTGAATGTATTTACATATATTTGTATGGGTAGTATTTGCTTTCATCTTCATGATGAATGGCTTTTGCATTAAGGACCTTTCAGCAATGAGATCTCTCCTCCCCTGAAATTTCTCTGAGCAGCAAATGTTCTGTCTGGATCCATGCAATTTTAGGGATGGTGCATAAGAGTGTGGATAGTCACTGTAGAAGCCATTTCTTTCTAGTGTGGTATGAACACCATCTTTTTAAAAAAAAAAAACAACAACACAAATCTCTGTGTTTCCAAGGCAGTTTCAGTCACGTCTAGCTGCTCTCTTTTTAATAATTCTACATCAATTTGCAGTGCAGGCTTGGAAACCTCTCTTGTAAGGTGAATCTTTCTATCTTGCATTGTCCATAAAAACTATGAACCCATGCCCTTCAGGAGATGAAGCCAAATCAATCTGACTTCAGATCTGGAAGTAAATATCCAGAGAAACCATTTAGCAGCTTCATTGTTGCATTTATACAGTAAGTTGCTCTGGGGTAATGTTTTGTCATTCGTTTTTACACTTGACAAAATTTAATGATTATATTGCCAGGATGGGTGTACTGTAAAATGTCATTAAACTCCTACCAGGTTTCCTATTTGAAAACTGCCTTGTTAGGTCTATTAAACTTACAACACATTTAACTATTAACAGGACACAATCAGCATTTTGATTTACTTTTGGGGGAGAGAAAGAAAAATGTTTTCTTGCATCTTGGGACTTAAGGATGTGTTCTTCTTTTTGTCTTCATGGTCGTTGTGATTTTGTGCATGATTAACTTGAAATGGGTATCAATCATACATACACGCATTCACACACATGCACACACAAATGGCTTAGATTTAACCACAAGGGGCACTGAATAAAACAAGTAATTCACATTCTAAGGCTGGTCTTGCTGGCTTTTATCACTGTTCTCATATCAGGACTGCTAGTTTCAGCCCACTTGTAAGACTCTCATTAATCTTAATTCATCCTCCATCTACCTTAAAACGTGCCTTGAAGTCATTTTTTCCCAGCCCTTTTAAACCATGCTCAATCTCCCAGGCTAAAGACAAATTTATCAAACTCATACAACAATATCCAGCATCTAGGAATATTTCAGCCTTTTGAGAAAATCTCCTTGAGTCTTCACACTGCTCCTTCTTTAGCCTTGTTTCTATCATTCCCCCAAAATTCAGGATCGTTTCATTAATTACCAGCATTGCCATCATTGCAATATAAATCTCCAGCCATGAGGGCTAAGTACAATTGTTTCAGAAAAGATGACTTGTCTCTGCACAGACTATGTCACTTCCTCATTCATCACCCTCAAGTGATCACAACTGAATTACTCCCCACCACTGCCACTCATTTTTCAGGCCTCTCACTAATTCATGGAGGCTTGTTAAAATGCTGCAAGCAAAGGTGCCCTTCTGATCTTTCCAAACATTCACTAAATGGTTTGAATTTATTCATTGGACTGAGCTCATCCTGGGTCATGTCTCTTTTTTGTGTGTGCCTCATTGACTTTTAAATTTTCATTAAAGCTGCAGCATCTCCTTTTGTTTGAAGCCAGATCTGTTGAGGAAAGTTACAGTTTTAAAGGAAAAGGGGTGAAAAAATCTACATTAAGCAACCTTAGTCACAACAGAAACAAAACACCACACACAAGCAATTAGCTTTGCACAGAGCCATCAGCGGCTTGGACAAGCAGGAGCTTGAATTTGGTCTTTGAAGCATTTGGGGACCAGCTGGTTCCCCTTGAAAGCAAAGGGGATATTTCTAAAGAATGGGTTCCAATAGTATGTCCTGCCTCTTTAACTTGACCTGCATTTTGAATTCAACCCAAACAGCATTTCCAGAAGAATGAGAGAAATAAAACCATTGCTCGGGATGTGCCACAAAGCTCCCACCTGACAACACCTGATTAGTTTAGGCTTCCAAGCTTTCCTGCATTCCTTTCTCTTGTATATTGAATTTCAGAGCTGAAAGACTGAGGAGAGTCAGAGGAGGAAATGAAGAGGTCTCACAAGTCAATACAGGTTAGAACAAATGCCAGCCTGACTGAAGGACTGACACAGTGCCTGCCTCCACCATGGTGAAGATGGGACCTGCAAAAACAGTGATATAAAGCAAATGTTGTAAGGAACAATATCTTCCTCTCCCTGACCTTGTCATCCACTCTGCCTTTCATGGTGGTGTTGGGAGCTATCATATTCAATAACCCATCCCAGAAATCTATGCAGTGGAGAAAGTTTCACTGTGGGAGAAAGGTTTCTCAGCCTCATTGTTACTCTGACTGGCTGTCCTCATCCTGCAGTGGCTGCTGGGAAGTGATGGCCATGTCTGTGGCCATTGAAAGACATTAGCAACAAGGGCAGTAGGCAGAAAACAGCATCCAAAGAGCTGTTCTCCCAGGCATTATCACCCTTAGCAACACAGGACCAAGCAGAATTTCTGGCTTCCCTCTGTGGGTAGCTGCTGCCTTTCTGTGGTGGCTTCCACACAGTCATTTCCCAAGCCAAAGGAGAGTCCAGGAGACCAGGCAGGAAACAGACTGTGCTCCCCCCACACCTCACCTATCCCCAGTGAGCAGCACCTCAGGGGGCATAGGGACAGTGTAGTTATTTCTCCATTGTCCTTGGGCACCAAAATCCAGCTGAACACTGAGAAGCTTTCGGCCAGCTGTTGTACAATGTGTCCAACGTATCTGTCCCTCTGCCTCACCTCTGCAGTCACGGTGATCACGAGGAAATGAGTTACAAGACCTTATAATTTTATTTATCCTTTTCTTCATTGGCAAAATTCACAAGGTCCATTTCCAGATATTCTTCTGTAACAGCTATGTCTAAGGTAATTACTTGGAATAGTTAAGCACCTCTTGCAGAAATAATATTGTGGCTTTTTTCACAGAAATGGTTTTTATTCATCTCATTTTGCACCCCCCATTGTCAATATCCTGTTTGTTTGCTTTTTTAAATGGTTGATGTGTTAGGCATTCTGCTGAGCTTTCAAAGCAAAAACAAATAAACAACAAAAAATCCTATTCTTGACAATTTAAGTTAATGTTAGCCTTTTGTGGCTAAGGAGACAAATATTTGTAACAAGTATTTGTATGCCATAGTGCCAGCCAAAATACTTACATGTCTGATAAACTTGTTTCTAGCTAAAGTGTTCATATACAATTGTTTTCTAAGAGTCTAATTTGTGATCTGAAGCCAAAACTGCTGGGGTGTGAACATTGCAACTCCCCGCGAAATCCCACCCACCATGTTAATGGGGTAAGAAGGTGTGTGAGGGTGTGCACTGTTCTTATACCTCCTGGACAATCACAGTGATGGACTACAAGGTCATTCCCAGGGCTCTCCTGCCATCTGCTCTTCAGAAAGCAGATCCACATAGCTTTGAACATGGTCCTATCCTTTCTCAGACACAGTAGGTTCTGTTAGAGTTGAAATGATCATGGCAATGTCCCTATGAAACAGGGAGCTGCTTCTTTTCACCCCATTTTAGTTCCAAGCCCTGACTGGAATATATAAGGGAATGGAGGACAGCTGGGAAACCCCAGTGTATTGCACTCTGGGAAAGATGTAGATGTTGAATACTTAGAAGTCTGACTCTAAGTGAATTGGGAAACTAGTGTCCAGTGTCAAAAATTTATCTTCAAATTAAATTTTTCAAATCTTATTCCCTGCTATAAATACCAACAAGGTCTGCTACACCAACCCAATTACTCTGAGCCTTGGCTAACCAGTAAACTCTTCTTAGGAATGACACTGACTTGGAAGCAATCTAATAATTAAACCACTGACATTTCAAGTGTGCAAAGACAGAGTGAATTTCCAATTTCCACTGTGTATCTCTCTAATTCAATATTTTTTTAGCTTATACTCAACTGAGTTAAGCAGGATGACTCCTTTAGGATCCCTGTCTCTTCCCTGGGGTAAAAAAGTCAAGACCTGCTCTAACCTTTTTGAACATTCATGGAGTCTTTATAGTATGTAAACACACCTTCATTCCATTATTTGGCACTAACAGTGTTTCCACAGCTCATAATTTCCTGCATAAAATAATGCTTAATTAGTGCTGAATTACAAAGGAATTGCTGCGGAACTACATAAGCCATCCTTGCAAATCCCCTAATGAATTCAATGTGATTGCTGCCACTGCATTGAATTCTAAATGAATTCATAATGATTAGAAACTCAAGGCATACCTGCCTCTTATTGATCTGCGTGTGACAACAAGATTTCTTTATAAGCAGAGTCATGCAGACAATATGTTGATATCGGTATCTAAAGATTTTTAGCTTCTCCTGGGAGAAAGCTGGTGACTGTGGCATTTAAATCCAAGGCTACAGTGATAAATGAATCAAATCTTATTAGTTTTCCCAGGCCTGTTGGGGTTGCAAACTTACCAACCCTGCTGAGTGTACAAATAAATTGAATTTAGGTTTTGGTACTGAAAAGAGGGATGATCCTGGATGTAATCAGAGGTACATAACACACAGGTTCTTAGCTCAGGTACAGCTCATGTTCACAAGACTGTCTCTACACAAACCTCATTCAATACTTCTGTCACACAGAAAGTTTCTCTCTGTTTTTGCTGGATGATGGATTGGATCCCATGTACGCAAAGTTGCTTTGTAGAGATGACTTCATCCTTGACATAGGAGCAACTCTGCACTTCCCCATTGCCACCCTAAATTGGAACATGAGGACAGAGATGTCTGTACCCACACACCACCCAGCCACAGCTTTCACCTCTGTGCTGCAAAATGTCTCAAGCCCAGAAGAAGCAACTCCTATCCCACAGCTGGGACATCTGCCCTCAGTATAAACTGGGAACAATCTTTTCCAGCTATTTCAATACTCTCATTCAATATTTGTCCAATCATGCTTATGATTGGAAACATGTTGGGACTTAGATCAGTATATTCTTTCACTGATAGGTTATTAACTTTTCCTTTCTAAAATTCCTGTTATCATTGTCTCCCATACACTGAATCCTGCATGCCTTGAAACCAATGCCAAAACCACTACTAACTCCTATAGGAATACTCTCAGGTACATCTCTTTTTTTTATTTTTTTCCCCCATCTCTCTCTCACAACAGATCTTCCCAGTTTGTAGTATCCTTCAGACTTTGACATTTGGAACAGGTTAGGCTGACACAAACACTTCACTTTAATACCCACTATGTAAGATTTATTCCCACAGACTTATATTGGTCTGTGTTCAAATTAACAGTGGTTCCAGGCAGTCTGCTTCCTTGGGCTATGCTGGCATAAATCTACTGACTTTGGGGGAGTTATTTCTGATTTTCACTGATAAATGCAAGAAAAGACTCAGTACTCTCCACCTAAAAGGCTTAGATTAGATTCCTCCTGGCCCCATTAATGTTGCCACTGGTATCCTTTCTGTATTTCTTTTGCTGTGTATGTCAGTAAGTACTTTTTACCTCTCTTTTAAAATTCTTTTAACCATTAAGATAACTGAAACCCCTTTCCTTTACAGAATTCCCAAACTGAACTCTCACCATGAAATGTGCTTGAATGCACTTTGAAAAAAAAAAAAAAATCACCTCTGTCACTGAACTATACAAAGGGAATTGAATTAGACAGGACAATCTGGGCCATTGAATCTTGTCCCTTGTAATCTCAAGAAACCATATAATAGATGCTTAGCCCAGATTGGTCTGCAGAACAACCCCTCCCCACACACCACAAACCACAAGATAGTTCTCCACCACTCAAGAAACAAACTCAGGACCATTCATGAACTTTTTACCCCTGCATAGTAAAAGCTACATAATTATAAAAAACATCAGAGAAGAAAAGATCAGTATCATTTTGATCAATGAGACACAGGTTGTACTTACATGGTGCTGGATTTCAGTGTGACAACACTGAAGGGATTGGGCCCAGAGGAGGGTATGCAACACATCTGAGTCCAACCAGCAGTGCATGCTAATGCACATCAGAGGCAGTGTAGTCATGGCATTGCTGTCAGTCACAGGGGCAGACAAAAGAGGGGAATAGTGAACAAAAAGTTCCTATAACTCGACTGTCACCCTTAGATGATGCATTTGCAGTGGGATCTCAAGCAAAGAAAAATTCCACGCACCACCTGGGCAAAGAGTTGGAATTGGGCCTTGAATTTCAATGCTCTAGGACTATTTCTGTTTATAATCACACTCCCCGTTATGGACTCTGTTTGCACAGGTTGGCCTTGGCAAGATGCAGATAGGAATCTTCTTGAGTTCAAATGGGAGCTTGGTGCAACTGACTTGTAATTGTGAGAGCCAACGGTTGGGTAAAGAATCCTTTCAACGTGCTTAAACCAGGTCAAGACATAGACATACTGTGTGTTGCTACAGGCAAATGTTGAGGCAATTACACTCCATCTAACTTCTGGCAGAGTTGATCTATTCCTAAATCTCATTAAAATGGTTTGTTTCTGACATGTTCTGGTTTGCACTAAGCATCCTGTACTTTAAAAGTAATAACATGGTGGAATATCCTCCCCACAAGCTATTCTGCTCTCTTTCCAAGTGATGTAATCTGAGGCTGAGATCAGGAAGTATTCATGCTGTCTGAGCACCCTTCTATTCAGTCCACATGCCCAGCAGCTATGAAGACAAGGCCAGGTAATCACACATGGTCTAGAGATAAGAGTGTGAAGACATGAGGAAATGTGCACACCGCCAGGCTAAAACAAGCATTTCCTACAGAGCACTGCCATTCTCTTGTTGTCTGGCATGGATGCTGCTGGTCCCTTTCTGACAGTATTGAATGTTTGACCCTTCCAAAATGGCTGAGCACATTTGACCCTCCCATGAGAGGTGAAGAAGGTTGAACACAAGTCTAAACCCTAATTGTGCAATATGTAGGATAATGAGTCTCAGTAACAGCAGGCAGTGATTTTAAGTGGTATGCATGCAAAATATGCAGTTATATTAACCAGACAGGCAAGGAAGCAGAGACATTTCCTGAGGTGGGAAAAATATTGAAATGCTAATAGACCCCGGCATGTATTGTTGGTCCTTTGGGGAAAGATACCTAGGAGGAACTTCTTAATTGTATGTTCACCAGATCCTTTCAGCAGATCAAAAGAGACCACTGATATGAGCAAATAAACTTTGATATAAGCCTTTCACTACTGGTACTAATTGGAAGGAAATACCCTGGCCTGTGGACCAATGCACTTAATTTAAAACCATTGGAAATGTTAAT
Source organism: Anseranas semipalmata (assembly GCA_013399115.1). Taxonomy (NCBI): domain Eukaryota; kingdom Metazoa; phylum Chordata; class Aves; order Anseriformes; family Anseranatidae; genus Anseranas; species Anseranas semipalmata. The sequence goes on along the minus strand of VXAA01006138.1, from coordinate 69,758 downwards.
TGAATAAGGGGGGAGAGTTGATTAGAAGCATGACCTCATGTCTAAAATGATAATGAGGGCTCTTGACACCTGAACAACAAAAGGTCATGAGAGTATAAACAATGAGATGAGAAGGAACCATCAGCTAGATTCCTCACAGTGACATATGAGTCTCATGTGAGAAGGGTGTTGGGCAGAGAGGAAACTGACAGCTTCAGGGTTGGGACAGAGTCAAGTACACTCTAAAATGGAAGCCCCATATTCTGAATTCATGTTCTCCCATTCATGTTTATTAGAGTTTCAGGGCTATAAATGAAGGCAGAGTTTTGCTCTGAATGCTTAGTTTTCTGCTCATCAAGAACCATGGGGCCATTTCTTGTGCAACCTTGTACCTGAGTTACCCGGAAATGCACAGGTCAGAGATTACCCCCATGATGAGAAGTTAAGGAGGCTGACAGATAACCCTAAGATAACCTGCTGGAAGGGGTATGCAGAGATATGCAATGTACTCCTACTTAGAAAAGGTCATTCCCTCGCCTGCAGCAAGGAGAGTCCCAATTAGGTCAATGGCTGGATTTCTGTTGTTGGGAAAACAGGACTTGCAGGCATGTCTCTTCTCCTTGACAGAATGCAGTTTATGGAGTTTATGTCTTGTATACAGATATGGAGCTGGAGCAAAGCAGAAGAGAAGGCAATTAATGTATCAGTTTTGAATTTCATTTTGGACAGTAACTCCCTACAAAAAACTTGTGTTTGTAAACTGTTGAAGTTCTATCAAGTGTATGTTCTTTCAAGATTTCCTTTTATCTCTCCTCAGATATCTGTGTTACAATATTTAAAGAGGAGTTTTGCAACATATGAGAAAAATATAATGAGGAAAGGTGTGTTTTGTTCATTTTTTTGTTTGTTTGTTTGTTTGTTTGTTTGTTTCCCCAGGAAACAGTTGCAAGACCTGAGAAGGGCTGTTTTTCCACCTTGGTCTCATCATTGCTCATGGTGGGCTGCATCTTAAATTGCAAGATTTGAACTGAATTGACTTTGTTGATCACATGGAATTAAATTAGCAGGTTCTGTTCAAACTTTGAACTTTGGCTAATTCATAGTTATTTGAGGGTGGTTTGGGGGTTATTGGGATTGTTGGTTGGTTGATTGGTTGGTTGGTTGGTTGGTTGGTAGGGCTTTTTTGTCTCTTGGGACATAAATGGGGAGAAATAGAAACCCAAAACTGAGTCAAAGTAGAGAAAGGGCTTATCTCATAGTCCAACATCTTTCCACTTGGAAAGTGTGTGAGATGACACATTTATATCAACTCTTCAATATCCCTGGACTTCACAGCCTCATTTTCAGTACCAAAGCAGCAGTACAGTGTGGTGGGAGAAAAGTGCACTGACTAAAGAGATGATCTGTGGACATGCTTTGAGAATTTGTGTTTGGTTAGTAATTTTCCACACTGAGATTATGTTTGCAAACTGCTGAACCTCTATTGAGTATATATTCTCCCTAGAGTTTCACTCTACCTCTCTTCTGAAGTCTCAGTTATTAGATCTTCAGTCCTGTTTGCAGTCTTCAGATTCCACTTACAAATTCTGCTAGCATCCTTCCTCCTTTATTCCCAAACCCTATTAATATCTGACCTAAGCGGCATTCAGCTCTCACTTTTTCCTTCATACATACTTCACCATCACTGCCTTTCCTACTAATGGCAATCCAAAAAAAAATAAAAATCTTATCTGCCTTGCTCTTCTTTATATAGTTAATCAAACTTATCTTCCTGATAATTCCTACTTATCGCTATATTAGCTTAAAATGATTTGAAGATCTTTTTTTTTTTTTATCCATTTTGATGATACTTGGTGCTGCACTGACAAAACCTCTACTATTTCTTGCCAGGTTATTATGCGTATCGGATTGATTTCAAGAAATACACTGTATTCACCTGAAGGTTCTTTTTTGTTGGTGGTGGTTTTTTGTTTTGTTTTGGTTGGTTAGGTTGTTTTTTTTTTTCTTTGAAAAGGGGAAAAGAAAATAAAAAGAGATAGGAAGAGTGAGGAAGAATAGTAGGCAATGAGTTAAATGTGACAGCAGATGCACTTTTAGTAATCAGCCTAGAAAGAGTCTTAGTACAACTGTCCTCTTTCCTTATTAGCTTCCTTAGAAGTTGGCACGCTTACACAGCTCCTCAGGTGTGATCTATACATGGGGAGATTCTTTAGTTTTAGAATTTGCTGTGGCACAATATTATTTTGGGCTATAAATGTGTATTTTACTTCTGCATCTCCTATGGAATCCCAAAGAATTCGGCACTTTCACAATTCAGAGTGGAGTGAAGGAAAATATTACTCAGGGTGCCTCCATGCCTCATTTTCAAGCTAAACCCCATGCTGATTTACATTTGGCCCCCAAAGCTACATCATCCAGCCAAAGCAGAGTTGTATCTGAGCCCTTAAAAGTGGGTACTGTCAGTGGGAAGTCTGTCACTCAGACAGCCGAGCTGAGGGGGCCAGGAAACACACTCCAGACTGGCATCCAACTCACGCAGCTGCCCAGCAGTCCCCCACGTGAATCTGGATTCTCTGGGAAAACAAAAGGCATGAACAAAATGGAGCAGAATAAGCAGTGACAGTAACAGAAGACAATTAGTATTGTCAATATATCTCCATGACAATGTGGTTCCTAATTGATTGCCAATGTCTTAAAAGTGTAATTACTGAGTGTACCATGGATACATGTTAAAACTATTGTACTTGACAAAGATGTTAGCAATAAGCTGCTCATGTAGCCACTGGAAACAACCCTAACATGATGAGCTGGGAGTGGGAACAACAATGCTGCAAAAAGAGATATCGTGTCTCTGAACCACTCTCCTCCTGGGTCTGGATTCCTTTGGCAGCTTATGGTATGATTTCAAAGGACCCCAAATGCCAGAGTGACAGGTTTATTTTAAAAGCCTTGAGTGACAGAGGGCCTCAGATCTTATTCTTTGTAATAATAAAATGTAATACAATAAGCATTCCCAATTGGGGAAAAAGTTGTCTTAGAAGAGGGATGGGTTGTTTGAACTATAAGCTACAAGTAGGCTGTGTTTCCTTGAACAGTGTCATGGTATTTTGTTCTTCACCCAACCCTGCAGTCTCATGACATACTGCCCTACTGCAAAAACTAGACACCAGATTTCATAATGGACAGGAAACAGCTCCATGTTTAACTGGTTGTGGTTGTAGATGCCCAGTTCAGAGCTCACATGAAATGATGGAGAAACGAGATGCTGCATGCTTGAAAAGAAGAAGGCAGAATCAGGAAAACACATTAAGCATTGATTTTTCAAGATCTCAGCTCCCATTTTTGTTTCAGTGTGCCTTGTGAAGCTCTTGGTAGGGGGAGGAGGGAAGACTGTTAATGTCAAGGCAGGAAAGACTGGCTCAGACAGTTACAGCCAGTGTTTTCCATCAGATCTCATGATGCCATCTGTAACTGTAGTTTCTCATAAAATCTTGATAATGATAATCAATGAAGACTGCCAATCTAAATTAAGAGACTCTCTCCTTCTCAAGACTCCTCAACACATCTACAGAGCCCCACGTGGTCAGAGCAGGAGGTGAGGTTTTCCTCCTTAACATGTCCCAGAAGCAACAGCAGTGACTACCTGCCCCCTACTAAGGTACCTCCGTTCTCTTCTTCCCTCGCCACTCCACATCTGAACTACCAGTGGGGAGATAACAGTACTGGTTTCTCCTCCTGACTGCTGTAATAGCTCAGACACCACACAACCCTCCAAACAGTGGGCAGGACCCCCTAAGACACCAGTTCTACAACCCCCAGTGCACTTTGTGAGGTTCCTGAAAAGAGCCCTTTTCACACAGGCTGCCCCCCTCCATCGATGCCACTGATGTTATCGTCCCCTTCCTCCCATCGGCACTTACCACAAATCTGGTCTTTGTACTGATTAGCCTGGCCCTGATAGTGGGCTGACATTTTTACAAGTAACATTTTCTGCTGATGGTTGTGGAAAGGTCCTATTTTGTCTGAGGCACTGTCTCCAGGGGAATGTGGTAAGAACCCTGTTGGTGGGATGTTTAAAATTAGACAATAGTCTGTTCAATGTACAAATAAGGAGTAACCTTGCCCCAACATGGAAATGGGTTAAAATGTTGGAAACTCTTCTGCCTGTAGCTGCTATGAGTCTACTCAGTGCTCTGTTCCCCTAAACTGTGTATCCGAGATGGTGACCAGAGAGGAAGATGAAAAGAGCTGCAAAATGGATATTAGAAGTCTTGAATTATTTTGTCTCTCAGATTACTCACTGCTTTGTAAAAGATTTCTGGGGGAACAACACTGAATAATTGAGTAATCCAGCCTCTTCCAGACTGTTTTATGAGGAAGGAGGGCTTGCAAATTGGTAAATAGCTGCGAACACCAAAAAAACTTATGACTTTGGGGAAGTCCCAGGTAGATTCCTTTTACGCTCCTGATCTACATCCTTTTCACACCACTTTGATCTGTTTTTCTCTTCAGTGCTTTTCAGGATCTCTGTGTTGATGTGCTGTGTGGCAGAGGAGAGAAGCACAGGGCAGTAACAGGCAGCAGTACTAAAGAACCTATTAATCATTAGGGGCTGGCTCTTCAGCATGACTAAGTCTTCAAAGGGTAGTGAAGTTACTGGAGCTACACTGCTTATATCCAGAAGTAGAAAAGGTCCTGAATGGCAAACACCGGCTTTCTGCTTTAAATAAATTGTTTTGTCTTAGTGACCTCTAAAAATGTTATTGAAGTCTTTCAGATATTTTCTTTCAAAAGAGGTATAATTCCTGTTAGGAAATTTGCTCAGGTGCCAATCACACTATCTTTCTTGTTTACATGGTTATGTTCAGTTTCACCTTTACTTAAACAGCCTGTGGTGATTTACCATTGGTTGAATCCTATGAGATCACCTTAGGAATTCATTGCCATTCAGCACAGGAATCTAGCCCTACATACTTCAGGGCTATTTCTACCTTACCTGCATTTTAATGTCTCTTCCAGTCCATCATACTGTAAACTGGCAGCCCTTCCTGCCAGACATTAGCACATTTTGACCTCATTTTGAGAGGAAACAAAGTACTGCAAATGACTTTTCCATGACTAAAGCCCCAGATAAGGTTTTACAAATGGAAAAGTGAGCCACAGAGCACCATGTATGTTACACCCTCTGATAAAAATAAAACAGTCAGCTACTATAGGCTGTCCCACCCCTTGCGACACTGCCACGCATTGCTTTGCAAGATTCATCCATTTCCAAAAGTAACAATTAAAAGTTACCACACATTCTTTTAAGATTAACAAATTTAAAAAAAAAAAAAAAAAAAAGCAGCTGGTATGTTACAGAGGATATTCCCAGCAGAACTGTCAGGCAGGTTTCTGTGTACTTGAGCACATATTTCTTCATACACAGCCACTAGACTGGGGCCATCCAAAACTCACAGGTCCCCTATCACGTGGCAAAAAGCTGTGATTTGCATTGTTCCTCCTGCAGCGTTTGCCGCTAACTCAGTGTGCAAGCTGAGCACAGCAGCAGAAGTATTTTGCTGTTGGTGGCATAGTTTTGGAGGCTGTATTTATAACTGAAGAGATTTGATGACTTGTACAGATATTTACATTCACATCAAATCCTAAGATATTCCCAGGAGAGGCAACAGTTAACTTTAGCATCCTTCACAACTACTAGCAACATCATGTTCATGCCAGGGTAAATTTCTCCCTATGGCATTCTCTGCTTCCAGCCCCTATGTGTTGTGCAGCTTGGCTTGTTCACTATAAAAGTCTCAGAACTGTTTGTGATTTTTATTATTTTTCCCCTTTGTTAACTGAGATATTTAGAAATTTTCTGTGGAAAACAAAAGAGAGAAAGTAGACCCTGGCATGGTGCTTTGCTCTTTCGTACTCACAACTTGCTTTTAAACTGAGATCTAGTTTAGCATCTCACTTCTTTTGACCAGCAAGTCCATGTGCTCCTAAAAAACTTTCCAAAGGAAAATTTCATAAAACCTTGAATGTGCCTGTGAAAAGAAGCTTCGGTCACTTTGTATTTTCATCAAAAGGCTCTTAACAAACACAAATTAAAACAAAGCACCCTTTTTACACTAGAAGTAAAATATATATATATATTCTGTTGTTTTTCTAACTTGCAAAGCAATTATACATACTTTGGATTTATAGGTGCTTTCAGAATCTAAAGTACCATTTTGTTATGGTTTCAAGGAGAAAAGCACAACAAAACAAATTCAGGTGCTCCTCTACTTGCTTGTCAGCTGTAGGAAACCATTCACTATGAAGAAATTACATTTTATGCATTCTTAGTCAACCAAATATCAATGCAAGAGTTAAGTCACTATTCTACAGAGATTTTTTTTTCTCTTAGATTTCAAGAATAAAAAATAAGTTCAGACTGTGCAAAGGTCAGTTGGCTTAAGTTTTTATTAAAAACCAAGACATAGCTGGATAAGGATCACTGGATTCAAGTGAATGTGGGCTGGCTTCTCTCACAGCTGACAATCTCTCCACTAGTTTGGCTTTTGACTTCAGTTCTCTGCTAAAGAGGAATCGAAGAAACCCCAAGGCCCACATTGCTCACTATTGCTTTCCCAAGCCAGCAGAGAAAGCAAAACTTCAAAGCCTTATATATCTGTTATTAGTTATGAAGATAATGATAATCATGCATATTACAGAAGTGCCTATGGGATAACTATGATGTGGCCTCTCACTGCTGCAAAGTAGCAGATGGTCATAGCCTTGGAAAGTCTGTAACACCAGCGGGCAGCTGAAAACTGCATTGTTATTCTCAGCTTTCCTTAGAGACGTGCTTCTGAGTTAGGAAGTAAATCAATCATTGTAGAAGCTCCTTCTGAACCAGGAGCCTAGCACAGACAGCCACAAATAGATCCAGAATTTTTCAGATAAAATCCAAGTTTTGTTGGAAAACATTTGTTTCTTGAGAAAATGTGGATGAATAGAAGTTGCTGGGTTTGATGAACTTCCAGTGCAAGTGTCCTGGCAGCCTTTCTTTTTGGATCCATTGAAGAACTGAGAGCCTAATGCTTCTGGTCACTTATTCCATGCTGTCCACTGATGGATCACAATCGAAACGGAGGACATGGATGATCTTCCTGAATCAGATCAGTGAAACTGCCCTTACCAATCTTGCTTTGGCGCCTCTGGGCTCCTGAGTGATTTTTATTTGTTTTTTTTTAACTTCAGTATGATTCAAAATGCAAAGACGAAGCATTGGTTTTCCACCAACCCTAACCATGAACTTTGATGAAGTGCTTGAGGGAGCAGCCACTTGTTGCTGACCCCAAATGTAGAAAAATGTCCCTGTAATGGCAACTTTCGGCCAATGGTTTACTCAACCATCCTGAATCAAAAAGGACATGAGAATATGTTGTGATTTTTCTTGAAAAAAGACATTCTTATAAAAGAACCTAGAAACAATTTTTAAAAAAGTCCAGCATTCTGTTGGTATTTGCGATTCACATCTAGAGCCAAACCCAGTGCTTGGACTCCAGCTCATCTCTAATTAATCTGTAATAGTCTAAAATAATTCATTTCATCTGAAATACACAAGGATGTTTTTCTCTGGCTATAAGTAAGGTGAGGTTCCTAGGTTAGAATAAAGATTACCCTGTTCAGGAAAGAGTAGGGGTTGTGACAGCAGGGGACTGAAGATGAATAGGACTGTGCTATCTCTCCTGGTTTGTTTACAAGTCTTGCTATCAGTCATCAGTGCCTGAAGCAAGAGGAAGTGTGGACTTCAACCAGCTCTTTAAAGTGTAGATTGAGTTACTCCCGTTGTTGATGTTCGATGTGGATCATTTAATTCATTCTGCAGAAAATGTGAAAATCATGTGTCTACAGCAAGTTAGCCCAGCAGCAAGATGTCTTGAGAGCTTAGTTTTTTCTCTTTTATTACGAAGCACTGGAACATATCCCAGTGGCTACATCAGTGGATCTACTAATGTTTCTGGCAGAAGAGGGGTAACCAGTTCTTCATGCTGTAGGGGTTTAAGATCGTATATTCAGTAGTTCCAGACAACACACAGATGATACCAAGCCTGTCTGTGAAAATGCTTAGAGACACTCAATGTCAAATAAAAATTAATGTTCATCACTATTTTCCCTGCAGATTAAGAAATTTAACTGTTCAGACTAGAGATCGGGTTTTCAGCTGGTATTTCCTGGTACAGCTTGAATGACCTAAGTAAATGTGTTGTAGATTTGTAGATCTCCTGTTATAACAGTTCCAACTCCTCTCCCCCAAAACTAGCTAAAAAATATTTTTTTTTAAAAAATCTGATTTATAAAAACAAAGACTTTACACTTCTTCCTCCCATTCATTTAGATGCCATAGTGCTGGCATCATTCATGTTCCAGATTCACTTGTCCAAGAAGTTCCAGCGCAGTGATGGTGGTACAACCAAGGTCACCTCCACAGCAAAGGAAAGAGAGGAGATGGGGCTAACTGGGAAGTTAAAGCCTCTCCAGCATGTACTGCAGGGAACAGAACGTGGGTCTAGTCACTGCAGGGGAACAAGGCAGTTCATCTACATGTACCTGTGTGAATGTTGTTGCTTTTTGGCAATAGAGAGGAAAAAAGATATGTGACTCCATCACCCTACAGGGAGTTCAGGGATCTCAGCGGTGTTCTGTTATATTGCATATGGCATACATTTTACCAAATTTTACATATGCTCTCATTCACATTTACTTTTCTGCCCTATTGCAAAGGTCAGTCTGAGCTACAGAGGCCCTGGGGTTCTCATCTCCACATGTCTGAGATGTGCTGTACCTTTACTTGCCATTATTAGTCAGTTTAAGAAAATGTCCTGTCCAGAACCAGGGGCAACAAATAATAGGGTTCCAGCACTACCATCTGATAAGTTCCCAGATGCTCAGAAATAGTAGGAAAATCTTTGTTTTGTATTATGTTTTCCATTTTCTGGTGGAAAATCACATTAAATAATCATTTTCATGGAACATGGAAAATTCCACCTGCGGTATGTGCGTTGTGTTATTGCAGAATAGGGAAATCCTAGATATTGTTTACAGAGGCAGACAGCTTGTTTCTTTAGCACTGGCTAGAGCTGGCCGATCATCCTTGAAATAAAACTGCATGTGAAAAGCTTGTGGGAACCAAAATGATTTACCATCAGAAATATCCATTCATTCAATAAATTCAGCTAAGCCTTCCAAATACAGCCTGCAGTTTGATTAATGTAAGACGCTAAAGAGCCGTGCTATGTCTGGGATTTGGGATACTGCTGATCACTTATTTTTGATGGATGGGAGGGATGGGATGCCTCTTTCACAGAGAGACAAGACAAAGCGTCCTCTTTGGTCGTTCCATACAGGAACATCCCAGGACAAGTGAACTGATGGGATAAGTTCTGGTGTGACACTAAGTACTCTGTGAGGGATATTGCTTTCAACAAATATACTAACTTGTTACTTGGCAGAAAGTAAGGGGTAACTCTTATTTGATTTTACAGCCTGATAGCAGCAAGTTATAAAAACTGTGACAACTAGGGCGTATGAACTCTCACTGACTCTTCTGAGTCACCTAAGATTTCATCTCACAAAACATTTAGCTTTTTCTTTATGACTGTCCCATAAAACACTCTTAGGCAGAAGCTTTTCTCTCACCTTGATTACTCATATCTCTTCTTCCTCTTGCTTGCTTACTGTCCTCTTCATTCTGTTCTCATCCATTTAAAATTTTAGCTGGAAATGTCCTTCAGTGGAGCTCTCTTCACTTGGCCACATACCTTTAATTCGGTGTTTCAATGCTACATGAAAAAGAGGTTTTATCTTTTTATTTATTTAGTTAACATTTTTTTCAGAAAGAAAATAAACAGTGGCTCAAGGTGTTAGAGCGTTTTTCAGATTAAATCATAATGTAACCTCAATAACCTGCAGAGGCTAAGACCACAACAAGCGAGTCTTGAAACCCCCAATCACCTGGTCCAGTACTCATAATCTGGCCTTTAAAAATAAAAATGTCATGAAAAGAAAGAAAGAAAGAAAGAAAGAAAGAAAGAAAGAAAGAAAGAAAGAAAAAGAAATTAATGTTGATGGAGACCATTATTTTTCAGGTTTGGAAAGAGAAACTTTACAAAATTCAGCCTGTGCAGCCCCTGCACTTCAGGACAATTGTGCTGGGAGCGCGTAAAGGTGCTTTACATTTACTCCTCATGATCATCACCACAGAAAGATGATTTTTCTCTTCCTGCCTGACCTAGTGAAAATGCCTCTAGTGAATTTTCCCCTTGATGCCTTTCTGATGGAAGCAGCCAATTGAGGAAGCTTGCTTTCCAGAGTACATTTACAACTGGCACAGTGTCTTGCAGTACTGTACATTAAACAATGTTCTGCCATGTATTTGGCATGCAGAAGGGAGCACCTCAGCAATTCCATGTACATTGGCTCTACTCGATTTTCTCTGTGACAAACCTTTCAGGCCTCAGGGTAATAACCATGCAGGCTACACACCAAACATCCACACAAAAATACACATCTTACACCACTGCTTTTTGTGTTCTCTGTTTTTGACAGCTCAGAAGGGGTCAGCCCCTGGCATGCCTGTCCATGTACCACAGCTGGGTTCAAAGGGGGTGATGTCTCACATTTGCGGGGCTAGAGCCAATTTTTGGTCTCATTATGAGGTATTTGCAGTACCTAGGATTTTCATCAGCAACTAGTCAAGCACAGAACAGGTCCCCTGGGTGGCAGCCAAGCTAGCATTAACTCAAAAACCTTGTCATTTCAATTTTTCGTACTTTTTCCTCTGCATGACTGTGTTTTAAATCTTGCTGAAGTTTCACCTTCCCCTTTCTAGGCTGTTGATGGGCTTCTAGCCTGATGCAAAGCCTAACCACTGCTGAGGAGCGCAGCTCAGGGAGCTAGAGCCAGCTCCAGGGCACTGGCAGATTACTCTGTGCCCCAGGACAACCTTGGCCATGCTATAAGTTTGGTCCACACCAGACTGGTTGGTCCTCATTGCTGAAATGGGAGACTTGGGGTGTTCAGGGGTGCCCAGCCACTTCATGTCCCACTCCTGCTCATAAGAGCAAGATGTTCTCCCAGCTGCACCTCACCCACATGGCCAAAGCACTTCTTGGAGCAGCAAAACTCAGTTTTGCTCCCACCACCTAAAAGTTTAGGTGAGATTTTGCCCTGGGGTTACAAACTGGAGCAAGGAAGGCACTTACTGAAGTTGAACTGCAAGTCAAGGCACTATCTGACAGTCTTTCTCCCTGTACTGATCTCAGCCATCACGATTAACTCAGCAATTCTGTTTGTACACAGCGAGTTGCATGATCTAGCTGCAGAAGGAGGTTATCTTTGTGCGATTGCTTTCATGATCCAGCAATAGAGTCACTGATCACCCTAAATCAGCAGTGACCACAGTGGTCTGATTCCTACGCACAGTCCATCTGGGTTTAACTAATTACACATTTCTTATTATCTGCTTGCAGCTGATAATTCATTCCTAATGTAGCTGTCTCTGAAAGATGGTTGCAGTGCCAAGCTTCAGTCAAGATGCAAGAAAGGACAAAGCAACTGGCTTCCAAATATCTGTCTCTTGCAAATTACCTTTTCAGGATTGTGAAGCAACCAGCATTTGGCACCTGGAAGCCAAAATGCCATTTATTTCCCCAGATGTGAAGGTGTTTGATATTTAGGAAGGCTACAGAGGTGATGGAAAGGGTAAATGTCTCTATGCAATGTCACACAAAGAACCCATGGCAGCAATTAGTTTACTGTTAGAGATGATTGGCAAGGCTTTATACTAGTAGTTGTTGTTTGTTTGTTTTTTTCTCATTGACTATAGTATCAAGTAGTATATGAGGCATAAATACTACACATCTGACTGCACTCCTTACTCAGCTGACACTCCACCAGAGGCAATGGAAACACTGTCACAGCTAAGAATTTCAGACTTAATTTCAAAAAGTTGAGCTTACTGCTGCTAACTGATTACATGTTATTAACTCTGCAGTTCCTCCTGTGGAAAAAGATAAGCACTGTGTCCCCCATTTCACAAACACAAAAGCAAAGACAGAAAGCAAGTTTCTCCATGGTCTACATTACCATGGAAAAACCATGCTTGTATTGTGCTGAGTGTTGGTGCAAGCCAGGTCTCAAAATTCACACTAAACACCCCCACACCCATCCTAGGAGGATCTATAAGGAAAGGCAGGATCCATTAACACTAGAAACCCTCATGCAAGTCCTGTTTTGGAAAGAGTGGGCACTGGCAGGAACACACCTTCTTCACCAGCGTGGGTTAATGTAAAAACATACAGTAGAGCCTTCTTTTCAAATTAGTACTTCATTCATAAGTGCCCTTTAGCACACTACATCACAGAACAGACATGACATTTCTATCCTTGCAAATGTGCTTCACTGCTCTAATCAGGATGTGTTGTATCAGTGTTTCTGGCTGTTAATACAGCCTGGCCTATTGCAGCAATCTCATTTGTAATAGCAAGCCACAGAGCTTTTTAAACAGGGCTGTATTGATAAGGAAGGACTATCTGGTAAATGTGTCATGTTTCAAACACAGCTGAAGTATGAAATGTAGCAGGGATTAGCAACTGCTTTTAACAAGGACAATACACTGTTTACATGTAAAGACAAAAATACACTTGTAGAGTTATAGTCTCGTTCATTGTATGTTCTCCCTAGCACCAAAGGAGACATAACAAATCACCACTTTCCCCTGTCATCCTGTATAATGCCTGTTTGGCCTTCCCTTCTTTGTGCTGGATTTTGGAGTACTATAAAAAAATTAACATTAAAGGAAAAATATGAAGCATTCAGAATAATGGGTTTTATTATTGAAATGAAAGATAATTTAACAAAGCCATAGATGGTAAAAAGAACAAGGCATGGTTTGGTGTCATCAGTTTCTAGATAGCATTTCTACATTATTCCCATGTGTGCCATCTGCAACACTGCTGTTTGGCAGCAAATACAATAAACATAACTACCAACCACAGCATGCTTTTTTAAACATGACAGAGGTACCCAAGAGATCAGAAATTTTACATTACAAATCCTACCCAGTGCAAGCCCAACTCAGTGAAAGGTATACATAGGCTTAAGCAAGACTTCCCCTTCAGACCAACTCGGGCTCCCTGCGATTACCTTGGAGATCTCCACCAGCACTCTTTTCCATGCTGACAGGGAATCTGAGCTTGTGTAACTGACATTTTAGAAGGTTGGTAGGGAATGTAGTAGTAAATGGTTGGCCATTCTTACATGAATTTGCTTGCCAGAGAGCTACTATTACATCAGCTCAGACTCTGGAAAGTCTGCTGAGGACACAGTCTCCTTCATTCTAATCTAAACATACTATGTGGAGGAACTCAAAACCTTGCTATACGCAGATTTTCATTGAAAATTGGCTCCATATGTATTCAAAATTTTGGATTTGGAGCCTCATACATGTTTTTGATAAAGTGGCCTTGAAATCAGTGAGCCAGTATAGCAAGTTCTTGGTTTTTGAATTGAGTTTCTCTTGTGAAATACAAAAAACTTGTGTTTATTGTTGTTTTAAGTTGCAAGTGATTGTAGGGTGAGACCATAAGCTGGATCACTAGAGCAATGTTTTCTAAACACTTTGGAACAGTACACAAAGATCGTTTCCAGTAAGAAGAAGAGGGGAAGATGTCTGATCCAGTGATAAGGACATTTAAGTGTGATTCAAAAGATGTGGACTCTACTCAAGATCTCCTTTGGTAAGTCACTGTACTTCTTCACATTTTGTTTTTTCATTTTATAGTATTGGACAAATGTCCTTTTTATACATATACATGCCTTAAAAACCTCACTTGAAAAGAGATAATGGAGCACCTCAATAAAACAGGGGGCTTAGGCAAGAAGTCAGTAGTGCAGTTTCTGATCTTCCTGGAGTGCAGTTTCTAGCAACATACTGTTGCTGTTTAGCAGTAGCTTACTGTGTTATTTAGGAACTGACCCCAAAGCATGTATTTGCTCACTTTGTCAGAACAGAGATTTATAGCGCATATTCTTCCACTAGAGTGAAAGAGTCAAGCCTTCCCTACAGAAACTGGATTTCCCTTGAGGGTTTAGAATCCAAGTGCGTTCTGACCTTACTCACTGTATGACAAAAATATTGCTTGTGGTGCTTTGTTTCTATGACATGTCTTGAGAAATGCTGTTATAAACTCAACATTTCAGGCTGTGTGGATTGCTAAACCTCTTGATTTGGTGTTTATAGTAATCAGAAGGGTTCTTTTTTATACTGCACTTGCCTTCATCCTGGAACAGCCAGAATCCTGAAAGCTTGTGTATTTTTCATGAACAAGGAAATGATTTTGTCCAACCTTGTACCTGGTATTTTGTCACTTGATCTTTCTGGAGGGTTATCCCCACTGAACTGCAATAGCAGAGTGGATATGTGAAACCTTGCCAGGCCAGAAGGACTATAACTAGGTTACAGGAGCACACAAGAGGGGTCTTGCCTCAAGCAGACTGCCATAAACAGTAAATATAAGGCAACAGATTTATTTTAGTACACATTTCCTAGAAGGTACTTTTTCATGCATCATTGTTGCAGATTGTAGTCCTTTTTTTTTTTTTTCTCTAAATGCTAAGTCTTCTGGTTAAAGTATAACACTCCATCTGACCCTCCCTTACTGTAAACATATTTCTAAGAATGTTAAAGAAAATGATGAGTTTACTCTGAAGCAGCTGAATAAATGCCAGGGATGAGGACAGATTCCAGTCTGTGGGGAGCCCTGATCTGACCAGTAATGGCAATTCTTATGAATGTTGCAGTACAGTAGACACCAAAGTTAAACACTGTATTGTGCTGAACTAATGTTCGTTCATATCTTGTTCATTTAGATGCAACATGTTGGTGTGAGTTCTTCATTCTGGACAGTACTGGTGAAATTCAACCTTCAGTATTAAAATACTTTGCCATTTCAGCAGGCTGGATTTTGTGTCTCTTTTGCATGGGACATGGACCAAATGCCTCTGATGGAAATGAAGGTATCAGTAGAGTTGCAAGCACATTCTTCCACCTGGGGCAAATGTACGAAGAATTTCTTCACTATAGAATATTCCAGGAAGCTTTATAAGAAGTTCACAAGTCTCTGAAAATGCAGAGTGGGCTTTCTGCTTTCAGTGATCAAGCCTCAGGTCATTAGACTCAGGTTAGTCTTATACTCCAAAGGTAAAATATTCTTAACCCCAAGCGTGGACTTACTAAATCAAAGAGAAAGTTATTTCTTGGCAGCGTACACATCACTTTTCCATCCAACAAATAAGCACTACATCTTCCACAATCCACTTCACTTTTAGGTTAAATTTTGTTTTGCATCTCATCAGGATAAACCTGGAGTAACTCCAGTGAAGATGATGAAGCACATCCAGATTTACCAGGATGCCACAGAGAGCACATTCTGCTCCTATAGTTGAGACAAATGAGGCTGCAGGGAGTATATTCATCACTGAAGAGAAAGCTGGAGTCTAATACCTATAGGTCTTTAAATGCTTGGCATCCTACTGAAATAACAAATAGAGGGAAGCTGTATGAGAATTATATAAAGTGAATAAATGACGTAGTGTTTGATAGCTCCCTCCTAAATGAAGAGGCTTCAGTTCATACTGCACGTACTAGCTAAGACCTCTCCCACTTGTGACTTGATTTCTTACTGACAGTAGGAAGTACTGAGAGATACCAACCACAATAAAAGACCACAAAGGACATCAACAGGGGACTCAGAACAAATCAGGAGTAGTTTAAAACTTTGGGTGGAGGAGAGGGAGAAAGCAAGAAGCATGCATTCATACTTGCCCTAGGAAAAGTGTAAAAAAGGGAAATGGCACTGGAAAAATAGAGACAGCAGAAAAAGGAGAGAAAAAGCCCTCAAAAGCAAATAAAGAGAGCTATAAAAGAAAATCAAAAGAAACGAAAATCCTATTTGGGCCTATTTAGCCTGCTGAACGTTTTTTTCAATAGCAAGTATATGAGGCAATCCATATTCTTAAGCAAAAAAGAAAATCATTCCACTGTAATCTAGATAATTTCCCACTCCACTTGATGATATAATGCGCTAAGAGCAAAAAGCTCTAAATCATCCAGAATAACCTACCAGTCGCACTTTTCAGCAAGAAAAGGAATAAACTTTATTCTAAACTGTTTCGCTCTCAGAGCTAATGCTTTTTACAGTCCCCATTAGGTACTCTGTGTATACTGCATTCCTCCCACGTCGCCGTGGAGGTGCTGCCGAAGGGGTCCTTCCTGCAGGTGTAGGTGCCCTAACAGGGCTCTGCACATACACACCACCATGTGGTATCTCCTTTCCAGTGGCCTCCCTAAGACCATTTCAATCATCATGGGCGTAAGCAAATAAAAGGAACAGAAATTGTATTAAATACATCTAGCAGTGCTAAGGAATTGTTTTTTAACTTCATTCTGCCCTTTTCCTGCAGTAGCAAGCTGCTGTTGTGGTTTTTTCCTCTTTGCAGAGTGCTAAATCCAGCCAGAAAGCTGTTATGAAAAAATACCCAAGGGAAGTGTGATGGAGAGTTTTTCTTCACTGATTTCTCTTCTAACATTGTTTCCTTCCTTCCTCCCCTCTCCACCCTGCGGACTCGATCCTCAGCCCATTGATGTCAAAGGAAAAACCCACACTGACCTCATGCGGCTTTAGATCACGCTTCCATTCCTGGGCCATTTGTTTTTATAAATGAACTAATAGAAGCATTAAAAAACCTGTCAGAGGAGCTCTGAAAGTGCCATCACTGCCGAATGGCTGGTGTGAGTTGTCAATGGAACTGCGTTGTTTGAATCCGGGATAATATTTTACCTCCAATATACCACTATTATGAATTCATTTGACATTCAATGTGCAGTAATAACAATGAATTTGCTGGATATTGAATGTCACATACTTTCACAAGTACAGCATTTCATTGTAATGCACAGCAGCATTAGTTTAACGATAGCAGGGTTTTTCCAGAATCCTCTCTTTATTTCCCCCTTTTCTCTAGGAGAACAATAAATACTCCTTAACAATGCCTAAGAAAAATAAAATCATACTTTTCTTTGGGAGAGAAATATGATCTATACACAGGCCTCTAGTGAGCTGAACAGCAATGCTTCCTGGGACACAGCAAATATGAATTTGTGCACAGAGGTTTTTTCTAACTATAAAACGGATGGCCTGGAATATTAATCAGGTCGTTCTGTTCTGTTTTGTTTTGCTTTGTGGGCTTTTTTTTTCCTTAATTGATTCCAGACTGCAAAAGGAAATAACCATGCTTCAAACCATCCTGCAGTGCAAATATATATATGTATATATTTATTTATATATTAAGATGTAAATTGGAAGGATGGTCAGGAGATTAATTTTAAAATGAGCATTATAGAGTAGCTTGCTGAAGATTTCAGGTAATGAGGGACAATCTGGAATTGTTCTTTGCTAAGCAAGATATGAATGTATCCTTTGAGATTCAGGGCCAGATCTCACCTCTGTTTCTTATACAGTTGTCATTAGGAGGTGATCAGAACACTCTGCAAGAGTGCAGTGGGTTAGGGTGAATCCCACCGCTGGGACTGGGAAGTGAGGGAGGAACGGATTCCCTGGGTGCCATGGGGAGACATGGGGTGTTCACACAATGTTAGGAAGAGTAGTGGCAGGGAGGGCATAAAGCCTTCTTAGACCTCTGGCCAAGTCTGCACTTTTGTGAGGAGGGTGTCAACCTTGAAGTATTTGTGCCAGACTTCACCCAATCACTTCAGCTTGGGTAATCAGTTAGATATCTCAGTTCAGAGAAATTCATAACTGCACCCAGCTTGTTTTTATAGTCAGGATGCACCCATGCAAATGCTTTAATGAACGAATGAACCCATACTACTTAACTGTCATTTTGGTGAGAGTCTGCTGGCCATCAGCTGGTCCCATTTCTGCACAGAGGTGACAAAGCCTTGTCATGCACTGTCGCATCATCTGCTGGGAGGTACTTGGGTGGCAGCCTGGTACCCCATCACCTTCAAAAGACAAGATGAGTTGTGTGCAGAATGGGTTTCCTGGCTGCCTGCTGGTTTTACAGGTTCTCTGAGAGAGAGAGAGAGAGAGAGAGAGAGAGAGATGCAAGTCATCTACTAATTTAGAAGAAAAGATCACCATACAAATGGATTTTTTTTTCCAACCTGTTTTTGTTGAAATCACTTGGATATGCAGCATCTATAAATGTTGATAAAGAAATTAAGATAAACCATATTTGTTTAAACAATCTATCTTCTGAAGCATTATTTTTCATCATTTTAAAGGGAAAAATGGTAATATTTCTAATGACAAAGTAAATTCTGACATCAGCTGTACTGCTACTAGCATAGAATCCCTCAAGAGTTGTGTCATGGGAGGACTTTGAGTACTGCCTAATGTTTTGCTGAACTATGCTAAAAGAATCACAGATAAATCTATTGTTTCTGTAAATGGTCCTTCAGGAAGATGAAAAGAACTATTGAGTGAGCAAATATGACGAGGCTTGATAGAGAAAGAACCCTTGATGGGTTCTGTGGAAGTCCAAGAAATCAGAGTAGCTTGCAATTAGCATGTGATGTGTGATTTATTGCGACATGGGTGTGATAGTCCTTTTTTAATTTAAAAACTCTTGGAGTTGCAAATTTTGATGCAGCCTCATCAGCTTTATGTTTGCTTGCATGTATTCTAGTTTCCATCTGAGAGCGCAGAGGCTGTTTCCAAGGCAAGGTGCCCTTCAGTTTAAAATACAGAAGCATGGGGAATATATTAAACAGCGAAATGAATAAGACAGCAACTATAACTATTGCAGTTTACACTACATCACCCAGCCTTGCATAGAAAAAGTTGAATCTACACAGTTATTTGCAATGAACACACTCCAGAAGACCAATCAGCATTCTGAACGAAAGAGAACTTGGGGGAGAAATTGTTCATTTCAGATAAAATAATGAAGGCAATAATCAGTGGGATAAGGCAAAATGGATGGCAAGGACCATTTGTTAAATATTAGCTCTTCAGATCCATACAACAGTAGAAAAGAACTGAATCCTAAATGAGATACTGCTGTGTCACCTGTCATGGATGTTTAATCATGTCTGGACAACATTATATTTTCCCCACTTACCGCCTAGAGCCAATATTTTATCTCCAGTACTGTATGTGGGCTTTCAGTCAGCTGTCTACACGTGGATGCTTTGGAGAAGTTTGTGTTAGGAATAAGAAAGTCTGAAATCTGGTTTCCTCATACTTAATAACTGAAATGACATTTCTGTATCCAGTTCTCGCACCACAGAATGGCCAAGACAAATTCTCACCATAATTAGATCCTGTTGATGAAATGCTGCAGACAAAAGGTCTCTATGCATGGAGATGAAATGGGCTTGCCTCAGATATTTATATGCCACTTATTTAATGAGACATTGATTGATAACTTACCAATCATTGCTTTGCTTTTTGTAATACAAATACATCAGTATGTTCAGATACATAAAGAGATAGTAAACAGAGGAGGCAATGATTAATCCGAGCAGATGCATTTCAATGAAGAATTACAGATAGGTAAGTGATTCCAGACAATACAAAAAAGCAGAAGTTTAGATCATAGTATCTGAATAAAAGGTGATTTGAAAGAGTACAAAGCAAAGCACAGGGATATCCTAGGTAAGTCTATGTGTTTTACCTGTTGATTCATAAAATTGCCTGTAAGATCAAATGAAATATTTTACTCGTAGAATCCACACAGTGACAGAGCACAGGCAGACAGCTTTTGATGTGTCAGCATGTCAGTGGTGACACATCTGACACATGATATTACACTCATGATAAGCTCTTCTTCATGTGCTTCACTTCTTGGGCAGCAGCAAAAGGGCAGCAGAACCAACTGGCTATGCTGCCTGGATAACACAACTACCAGCTTTGAAATAAACCCAGCCCATGAGCAAGATGAACACAAAAACGAAGATACTAATCACCTGTGTATGTACCAAAGATACTAATCACAGTGGTACAGCTGTGTGCAACACTTCTCCCCAGAGCACTTCATAAAGCAAAAGCAGGGATTGTTTCATGCACCACTTAGAGGAACATGATTGCTTAACAGCACATGCAACTCTGCCTGAAAGCTTTGGATCAGAAGAGGACTAGCCCACCTAATTGGAAGTGTAAGGCAGTCAAATAGGCAGTAATATTTCAATATGCAATGTGAAGAGGATTTCTATCATTACTTTCATGAAAAGTACAGTTTAATGCTTTGTGAACACCAGTTACTGTGAGTTGAATTTTACATCTTTGCTGATGGCAATTCCAAAAAGTCAAACGTGTTAACTCCATGATGGAGAGGATACTTAATTTTACTTTTGAGGAAAAAAAAAGTAATGCCTACTGAATTAGGTATACTACTTCTTCTAGCAATTTAGAAGTCTTACGGACCTTGAGTTTTTAGTTACAAGATGTGACATGACAACAGCTTAAAGTGAAGCAGCTGGTCCATATAATCAGGTGGACTCTGACCAATAATCTAAAATCTCTCACTGTATTTATTGCTTCTTTTAACAAAAATATGAATTTCACATATATTCCATTTAGATATGCTCATGAGCTGCCTGAACAAACAAAACCAGACATTTTTCATTTTCATCCAGAGCTCTGTTATGTTGTGACATTTTAACTCTACCATTAAGATTTTTTAGTTTCCTAGAAAGAAAATTTCATCACAAGCTATGTGTCATCTTTTCAACACTTTACCTCCTTTCCTTTAACATAACTCTAACTCTAGCAATCTGCATTTTGAAAAGGTGTACTTGGCCATGTGCAGTCTCCAAAATCTGTCTAGAAAAATAAAACACTTGAAAAGGGAGATCTGACATCTAGGTTGAACCTTTCTCTTACAGAAGCTGGAAGAATCTGAAAGCTAGATTGTTAGGAGATGAATGAAAGTATGACGTTGTGTTACTGTTTGAATGTTTGAATATTTTCCTGGACTTTGTCCTGTACAATTAAACAAGGTATTTAAGCACATGCTTAAATTAAAAGCTCTCTAGCTTAGCCTCATTTCCTCTCACGGAGTTTATTTCTACAATCTTGTTTGTGCACACTTCCTTTTGTTCTCTTCCTCACCATTCCATTTCCTTACAGGAGTCCTATTTCCAATAAAGTTTCAGTGTGCTCACCCAACCTATAATTCAGTTCCTGAAGCATGCCAGATGTTTAAACTGCTTTCATGGAGCAAAGTCTGATTAAGTGCTGTGACATTGCTCTAGCATTAATGTTAAATCCCAAATTAAGTCTTCGGGATTTTTTTGTGCTTGTTTTCTTTCAACTAGTGACAAGTCTTGGAACATCTGAAACTTGCCTCCCTTTCTCCACACCAGTCACATCCCAAATAAACAACCCACCCATAAGTGCTTACTCTACATTGAACCTGGTTTTGCTACATTTATACCCAGATTTGGTACCTCTTCTATGCTATTACTGGTATGGTTGTTCAGGTACTGTTGGATTTACAAGATTTGACCATCTCCCAAATCTCTGGTACTCCTCTTCAATTTCTTATGATGTTCAGCTGTTTCTTCTGTAACTTCTCCTTAACCATCTCTGCAACACAGCCAACCCTCACGGAGCTGGCTGTAGCTATTGTCAGTTTCTCATGTTGCTAGCTGTCATATCCAGCAATTTCTCATGTCATGTACAGTAGATTTCCACCTATTAAACTAGCTAAACCTCAGATCAGTCACCAGCTGGTCATCTGCATGCAGCCCTAGCACTTTCCTTGCGAGACCTGCAGCAGCCAAAGATTTGTCTTCTAAACTCCTGTTACCTGTGTCACTGTGCACAGGTCTCAGTGAAACTGTCTCTTTTTGTATGAAGCTGCCTAGCTCTTTCTTCATGAAGTTTTGTCACACTGATGTTTCCTTTTAAAAAATGATCTTGTTTTGGAGATGAACCATATTAAACTGATGACNAAAAAAAAAAAAACAGAACTCAGTCACAGTACTGATTTCTATACTGCAGGGATAACTTGATCTGAAATCTAATAAAACAATGTCTTTCAGTTTTTGTTCCCTGTTGCACAGTGATTTCTAGTTATTCATTTTCACTTCAGGATGCTGTCATATTTTTGTTTTCAATCCTCATGTCATTAAGATGAGGAAAAGAAGAGGTATTGAATTTGGTTTTATCATCGCTTCCATTTTCTCTAATTCATACATAGGGGTTAATCACAATGGAACAGTTCTCTCCACAGAGGCATCAGTTTTTTTTTTAATCACCAAACTCCTTCTCCTCATACTGGTCCATGCTCTATCCTTGACTTGGACTGGTATGCACAAACTAACACTGTGCCAGGCAGTCTACCAATGACTAAATATGGGTGCTCAGGTACAGCTCTGGAGAACAGGGACTGAAGTATCTTCACTTTGTTAACCCTTTTCTTTGATATCAGACATGAATATATCATATGCTTCTAGTTTAGTGATAGATACACTTATAACTCAGGCTGATGATTCAGTTCCTTTCCCTAGAAAGTAGGTTCTTGGTATTAAAAGGTGACAATAATAACAGAAAATGTACAGAGAAGCAAATAGATTTCACCACACCACCAGTATGATTTTATTTATGGAGTTATCATTTCATTTATTATTTTGAAAATATACTTATCATATTTTTATATTAATTTAATGCTTTTAAAAAATCCCCATAGCAAGTCAATCAGACTTGCCCCCAAACCTGTCAGCTTCACACTCCCTAGCCACTCCCAGTCAGCCAAAGACTTTGTCCCTGGCCAGCCAGTCTGTCCCCATCCATCCATCCATCCATCCATCCAGAGAATGTGCCCTCCAGCCAGCCAGCCAGAGAATGTGCCCTTTGGCCAGCCAGAGAGTCATTTAAATAATCACTATTTTCCAACACTGTGTGCACAGGAACTTAACTACTACAGTTATTTGCCAGTGATCATTGTAATGCAGTCAGCAGTATGTCACAAAGAGCCACAAGGGAGATTGAATGGTTCCTTATAAGAAGTGTACAGCACTGAAAGGATACAGTACAGCTGCATTGTCCCACGAGACCATCTAGCATGTCACCATTGTGTCATCATGTCACCCTGTCACAGCCAAAGGCAGGGGTTTTAGGCCCATTTGCACTCCCTGCTCTCCACCAAGCCCCCTCCCCCTCAAGCACCACCAATGCCCCCATCCCATCCCATCCCATCCCATCCCATCCCATCCCATCCCATCTCTGGCTGTTCTACGTGGCCAGCCCAAGGCATCGGTGGGTCTGGTAGGCAAAGGAATGGCCCCAGAGTGGCCAGAGCCACGATGGGCAGACAAAGCTCACAGCCAAACCCTCCCAGAGAAGCCGCTTGTGCACACCCGGCCTGTGGCATCTCGCCCTGCCCTCACTGGGCTGGAGAGTGCCGCTGCTGCTGCACGGGTGGTTCTTGGTAGAAAGAGGTGGCAATACTGACAGAAAACCTACAGAGAAGCAAATAGGTTGCACCACACCAGTACCAAATGGTGTGGAAAAAGGGGCATGGAAAATGATGTAGTTTAGTTAATATGTTCTTTTACCAGGGGTCATCATGGCTAGAAAACCACTTAGAAAATGGGGGAAAAAATGGGACGAATATGGGAAAACAAAACCAGGAAAGATGAGATGGAAATAAGTGACAGTTTGTCAAGTCTGTGTGCAAATGCTGAGATGGAGAATAGCTCCTATTGCCCACCACAAGTTATTGCAGAGCATTTCATATTCTGCTCTACGTATTTTTTTGTCAGCAGCTGACCAGTCACCATGAACATTTCTCAATTTTTATACCAAGCATTTTTATCAGTTCAGTATTATAGTACATTCTTTCTGAGCTTAACAGCATCAGCAAAATAAAGAATGCAAATAATGTTCCCGATCTAGCAACAGCAGTAACCAAATAGATCACTGTCTCTTTCCATTTAAACTGAATATTTATGTGTTGAATTTTAAATATCATTTTCCTATCGCTTTTCAATAAATTCATTCCTGTTTCTCACCCAAAATGTCCTGAGCTGTGACCGCACGGTGCTGGTGTTATAGGGACTTATTATCTCTGGCTATTATCTTATTTCCAGCCACAGATAATTTACTTAAGAATGACCCAATCATGTCATGCAAACTTCAGCTGGCCAAAGACGTCACCATTTTGCCAGGAGATAATAATGTCGACACTAATCTTTTTGCCAGCTGACCTCTGTTTATCGTTGTGTACCAGTTAAGGCCTAAGCTGAAAGAGGAAGTCCAGGGAAGAGCTCGAAAAAACAACTCAGAACCCCAGGCCCTGGGGAATACAAACATCAGCAATAAGATTTATGTGAACATGTAGTTATTTTAACACTGCATTGGTGCAGTGTATACAAATAATCTGATCCAGGCTCTTACCAATATCCCACCTGTTCTACCAATCTTACCTCCATCTTACAGATTTTCTGTAGATTTAAATCCAGGCCCTCAGGAACCATAAGCACTGAAGTGGTTTGCAAGCCAACAGGGAATGTGTGTCCAGTTGATGTGAGTGACAACTGGAGCACAGAATCGATCTCATGTGCTGCTGCTGAATGTCCGTGGGTAGTGGGGGATGATCCTGAAGTACTTCCCCTCTTTTCCATGGGTGTGTTCCTCCTCTGCCACTTGTATATTATTACGGTACCGGTATTAAGTTGGGAACCACCATAGCTTCTTCTGATACTGTTTTGTTTCCATTTGACTTCATAAATAATTAAAATAAAGCAGCAAAGCTCAGGAAAAGAAATGCAATTCAAAAATTGTACCTATTCTGGAAGACTCTTTTGCTGATATTTTGTCGCTTGGAATCTGGAAGATGATAGTAAGGTTATCCAAAAGGGTATTGTCCATAGTGCTGGAGGCCATCAATGTAGTCATGAGACCTGGGAGAAGAGGGGGTGTATCTTGGCAGGCAGGGTAGCTGCAGTCCTCCAAGTCTAGCAGAAGAAAGAATTTTCTGAACAATGACTGAGCCAGGCTGAAATGGACAGGCTACAATTTGGTGACTCCTAGCACACAGAGGGTGTGTTTCTGTTGCAATCAAAGGTGTGAATAGGACATTCATAACAATAACAACCTTTGGACTAATCCTGAGGGTTCCACAAAGAATGACACAGGAAAATTCACTCATCTCTCATTTTTGCTGCCTCTGCCAGAAAATTTTCAGGGCTCTGGGCATCAAAAGAGATGGGAAGTTATTGAGTGAAGTCACCTCTGGCAAGAGTGAAGGTACATTGACACATTACAGACTTGCAGGAGATCCTGGGAACTTTCTTAGGTAACAAGTTGATGGTCAAGCCAATGCCACCTAGTTTTCACTCCTGCAGTACCCAAGGTGCAAGATGGAGCTAACTCAAAAAAGCATACTGATGCAATCACTTTTCTCCACTGGAAAACTTAACCTTGTCTTCCTAAGGAAAGAGCTGGTCATGTTCTTGGTTGATATAAATTGACATAATACATGCTGTTAGAGAAATTTATATCAGGCATGACCTTGCTCTGGGGTTCTCATGCATTTGATTGTACAAGCATATTCTTTTATGGTGTGGTTTGCAAATGAAACTGTGGCTCCTTCAAATTCATCCATAAGAGAAGGTTATTTGAGGTGCATTTGTTTAGCAATACTCAGGTGTGATCCTTGAACTTGAGGCAAAGCCGAGCACTGACTTTGAGGGAGGTTCTTGCCAGAATTGAGATCTAAGTAAGTGTCTTTACTGTGCTGATCTTAAACCAACATTTTGAAATGCTAAAGTCTTCAAATTCCAGGCACAGTAATAAGTATGTGGTTTAAATCACTTTAAACAGATTATTTCCATAGAACTTAATAAAATCCTACATGGTTTACAAAACAAAACCCAGGTTAGTTGTAGGCAGGAAAATTCATCCTGGTTACACATCCAAGAGATTAATTTTAGCAAGATTAAAATTACTACACTGGAATCATTCAAATGGAATTTTTGGCTTTGCAACAAAGTTGCCTTATCTTTATTTAACTTCACTGTTTTATCAGCTGTGTCCTGTTTTCTGCTTCATTGACAATTCTGTTCACACCTAGTCAGATAACAATAAATTCTGGATTGGAGGTCCATCCAACCAAACTTACATGTGGAAGACTCTGTGTGTTTTGCATCATCAAGTTTTTTTCAGTATTCACATGCCATTTCATAGTTAGAAGAGATTTCACAATTTTAATTTGCTTTTTTTTAAAAAATCTCCCTTAGTAATACCAGGTGTGTACAGCATCTGGTGAAGTGTTTTTGGAAGACTGAAATTCAGGTCACTGAGTTTATTACATGTTCCACACAAAAGATGCATGTCTAAAATGAGTAGAAGAGGCTTCAAAAGGACAGTAGGTCACATTTAGAAATCAAAGATTTGATAGTCTCCACAAAAGAGGAATTCAGGCAAATCGTGCACATATAGAGTCTTCTAAACTGGAAAAAAAATAATCATTTCAGATATTTGTCCCATAAAATGCATCCCCATGAAATGTCACAGAATTGCTCACATCTGAATAATTACTTTGATTAGTCACATG
Source organism: Anseranas semipalmata (assembly GCA_013399115.1). Taxonomy (NCBI): domain Eukaryota; kingdom Metazoa; phylum Chordata; class Aves; order Anseriformes; family Anseranatidae; genus Anseranas; species Anseranas semipalmata. The sequence goes on along the minus strand of VXAA01006138.1, from coordinate 43,157 downwards.
GGAAGAAGTTTATTTCTAAAAACGATTGCTTTCTTTTCCAGCTGTGCAAAGAAAGCCACTAATGTTTATCTGTGAAATTAGAAACCTGCTTTTTCACTGAAGATATTCTTTACATTTTACCACTGCTGTTACTACTGTAAACTTCTAGAGCTACTCAGTTCTGTCATGCACCTTACAACATTTCCAACCTCAGTGTCACCGAGAGCGCAGGACAGTGAAATATGTTTACAAAGTCCATATTCCATAGCCAGGACACATGATTTGATGAAATCTGGAGCAAGTGAAACATGGGTCCGTAATGGCCTGACCTAAAACATAGTGAAATCAATGGAAAAAAAAAAAAATCATTAACTAAGGAGCTCCTGGTATGGGCTAGGATCTTGTTCTGTTTTCCTAGAGACTGCCCTGATGAGAATTTCTCTATCCTTCTCTCTTGGCCACCTAGGACTTTCTTCTTTATAAATAGAGAGGAGATTCTATCCTAAGAAGAGACCATCCAGAAAAAAGTCCTTCTGGATGTATGTCTCTCCTTTCAGGGATTTTGGTAACTTCTTTAGAGTAGACACTAAATTTTCCAACAGCTATTTAGGTTACAGGAATTAACCCAGGGCAAACTATGCCCCACAGGAAGGAAAATAGATTATTTTAGCTGTTCAGAGGAGAGTGAAAAAATAGAAACAAAACGTAGCAAAACTTGGATGGAAAGGGAAGAAAACATGGCCATCTGTCTAAGAAAGGAGAATCTCCTGCAATAAGACACCCCTGAATCTCTCAATGAGGTTCCTTAATGGTAGATTCAAAGTGTAGTGCAGTCAGTAGGAGCTATAACATGAGCTCTGCTGCTCACATCTGGATGGGAGACCCCAGCAGTGGATGACTGCCTTCTCTTGAATACAGAGTTCTGGGTTTTCTTAAATAAACATACTTGAAGTAGGATTCATACAGTACATTTGGAAGTTGTTTTCCTTCCCCCAGACTACTTCTAAGAGTCCATGGATTGAGATTTGATACAATAAAACATAAACCTGGTTGCTACATAATTAACTCAAAACTTAATGAGCAATAAAAGTACAATTATGCTCTTGTAATGCATTAAGCTTGTATTCCTGCTTAATCCATTTAAAAGGACTCTCTAGGTGTTCACTTGGCAAATAACAAAATAAGGTGAGTCAGAAATTACGCTTATTAAATGTAAATGTGTATCTTTAACAATTGATATTTAACGTCATAAGACAAACTTGCCAAACTTAATTAAATGAATGAATGCGATTATGCACTTAATATTTCCTTAATTACAAGGCTAAATTATCTTTTACATAACATGCTGTCTGCTCAACGGTTGTCTGCTACCTCACTAAGACTGCAGCAGCGAGCGCAGAGCTCTGCTCCTGGTGAGTTTGGAGTTCTCTGCTTTGTAACCTCACGGTCCTGGCTGCAGTTACTCATCCTTGTCATAGATATTTGCCTAACACACAATTACCACTTTATTTAGCAGCTACCAGTCTTACTATGGCAACATGCCAATTTTTTGTTCATATTTGACTATGTAATGGAAGCGATACACATAGTTTCATTCTAATACTGTAGACTATGCCATGTGATCTGGGACAAAAGAAATGCCAAAATATTGCAGTTTCCTGTGGAGAAACTATTCCAAATTTGACCAGCTCTATCAATTAGACTAACCTCAGTTCCATATTATATACACAATGAGTAAATGGCACTGGGATTTTGAAGCGGACTTTTAAGAAAACCTCTGCAACATTTTGCTAGCATCATCATTGTGACTCAAGGTGTAATGAGGACAACTCTGAACTTTTGAAACACATCCAGATAAATTGTTCTTCTGTTTGTTTGTTTGCTTCTTTGTTAATCAACTTTGTTTCACAGCATATTTTACAAGTACTTGGGAACCACCAAAAGGCCTTCATGCCAACGTTTCAATATGACTACTGTGTGTTCTCATTTTCTCTATTTTTCCAGGAATCTTCAGAAATTCAGTTCCTACCAAGCAGGCGGTTTTATCTTACATTAAAGGCAAAAGAATCAAAACACAAAATAGAGAAGGTTGCCCATTTATTGAACTACAGTGCATCAGAGATTTGCAGAATAGTTAACAGAGACCAAAAGGATTAGCAACAAATGCAAGCTCCTTTCAGGAGATTCCTTTGAAATGCTCTGTTCATTAAAGAAAAAGGAAAGTCTCCAAAGTGTCTTATGAGTGACTTCATGCAGCAGCATTTGGGGATTTTTCAAAACCAAAAATTCATACAATGTGCTTTTATCCAGCTAAACGTTGCATTTGGGTTTTAAAAGATTTTTCATTAAAGAAGAATCCTTGAAAAACATTGTGATAAATTATCATTAAAACCTACAATCTCTGATCACAGTTTTACACTCCGGGCATTTTTTATTGCTTCAGCAGTGTACAGGGGACCTACCAGCAGAGGTAAATTGTCTCAAGTGTTGTGAATGCTCAGTCTGGATTTTTTAGAAATGTTGAAGTCATTCAGGTTGTGTGCATTAATTAGTTGCATTATATTCAAAATATGCAGCGGTGTTTGTGTGCTAGGTCAATGCATCTTCACTGTTACTACTGCATTATTGAAATGAAAAAGATTTAGACAGGCTGTAATTCTGGACAGAAGCTGGCTTCCAAAAGGAAAAGATTAAACAACTGATACTAAACTCTGACCATTTAAATGATGGTCACCTCTGAGAACTCTGCTTAAGATGGTGTATGCTTTTGTTTGGGGATCCCATTATATGTGAAGGAAATACATGGCTCTTAGCTCCTCTGCTGCACTTCCTCATATATTAAATTCTCCCCATGTTTAGATCTCTCTTCTGTTATTTTGTATAATGCACTTCGCTTGATGTCCTTATCATACATTTTTGTTCTACGTTTGGGTTTTGGCATTGTTGCACTCTGTAAGCAAATATACACTGTTGGAAACACTCCTATTTCACCTGTACCTCAGCTGACATAGCAATGTTTTTATTAGGAGGAAAAGATAGCTGAGGATCAAATTCAGGCACAGCTTTTTGGATGTCTGTCAGGTTTCTCCTTAACCCTGTGCTATGGAGGGTGTTGCCCAATGGGGAAGGCTGAGGATGGCATCACAGGTGATGGAAAAAGAAATAAAATTTCACATTGACAAGCACAGAATTTGCCAAGTGACCAGACTTGTGAATTATAAACAGGCCCTAGAGATATCTCTGCCTTATTTTCTACTACCCATCTCAGATGGATGAATTATGCTTTCTTTCTATTTGAAGATGCAGAAAAGTCTTTGGAAACCCCAGAAATGGGCTTGTGCTGCATTGGTTTTCCATAGGAGGGCCACAATATCTCAGGATCCATAAAATACTCTTAAGGGATTTATGGAAGGTAGCTAAGAAAAGCAGACTTAAGGGGTTTCAATTTGCAGAATTTCTTGTATCTATTGAAAAATTATTATACTTCTACAAACTGAAATAAAGTTGATGCTCTCTAGTTCACTAGCTATGGATATCGTGATTTGGGAGTAAAAGGATATTCAGGCAATGATTGAGGACTCAGGATGCATGAGTTTAATTCTAACCTCATCGGCGAGTGATGCAACTTAATGTTTCAGTTTACCATTCAAAAAATGAAAATTGCGTATCTCTTCCCCAAAATGATGCTCTGAAACCAATTTCACCAATGTTATGACATTTCTTAGAGTAATGAAAATCCTAGTATATAAATACCCTGAGCTCTGATCAAAATTAAACAAAAATAATTACTATTAGGAAAAAATTACCCTACCTGGAACTGATCTGTGATTTCATTTTTTACACATGACCCATTTATTTAAGACAGAGGAATCCTCTTTTGAAACAGAAACATATCAGGTGAAATTTTAATCAAGCTGTCAGGCTTCATTTTAATTCTCATGCAGTCTACATGGAGGAGAGAAAGGGAAAGGAAACTGATTCTCATAAAGAGATGGAGAGACAGAGAGCAACAAGCTGTGCTGATATATTAATTATCTATTTATAATATGTAATCTTTTCAACTTCTGTCATGTTAAAATCAACAAAGAATTTAGCTGAAGACAGCCATAAAATGAACTGATTACAGCTTGCGTACAACAGCGATGAAAGAGCAAATACACACAGCTATGCAAATGTGAAATATAACATGACAGAAAGCACAGCCACGGTGATAACAGCAGGTAATTGCTGGGCTCTGTAGCTCTCCCACCAAACTGACTCTGTGATATTTCCTTTGTTCTGTAACTGGCACATTTTTGGCACATGGGAGGGAGAGGGAGGAAGCAAGCTGAAGCTGAACTCCTCTTGAAAGCTGCTGCAAACATGCAGTGTGCCAGAGCAAAGGGAAAGCAGGGCTACGCAGAGCTGAGCCTTCAACCTATAGCCATGCCCAGCAGCTGGGGGAAATCATGTTCAGTAACTGTGTGCAGCCAAAGGTTAAGGGCTGACTTCTGCTCTTTCGATTCCAGGACAAATTCTCCATGAAGCCAACATGTTGATTGCCTGATCCGGCCCATTCAAATCAATGGCAAGATCCCTCACCACCATTAAAGGGCTTGAGGTCAGAACCAAGTCTGAAAGCTCACTGGGTAGCAGATAAGACAAAGCATTTCGTGCATCTGTTTGCACAAATAGCAACTTAATGGGGCTTCTCGTGTAACTAGAAACAAGTCTGAGCTGTGTGTGACAAGTCAGCTTTCACGGTTTGTGGAGTTGGTATGTTGTACCTGGGAGCTGTGCTGTTAAACACGGTCACAACATGATGAGCACAGCTTGAAGCACTTATCTAGCTGCCTTCCTCCTCTTCTATTGCTATATGTCAGTATTATTGCAAGTAGCCATTGCACCAAGGTAATACATATAGGAGTTTTCTAGTTCTGATTCCTACACTGTTATGTGTCACATTTTCGTGTGGTTTTGTGCAGGCTGATGTTCGGGGATGCAGACAACCATACGTCCAGATAGCATCAGATATACCCTACATAGAGGCGGGCTAGGCTATCTTGGACTCAAAACCAACTTTATGCAGCAACAGAGTTTCTGTACTGGAGCTGCATAGACCAGGCTCATCTCCTTCTGTATCCATCTGTGCAAAGTTCCACTTGAGCCTTACTCCCATTTTCAGATGTGACATTTGCAGTTGCATGTCAGCAGCTTCATGACAGTCTGTAGTAGACCTGGCTCAGTGGTGCAAGTCAGTTTGGAAAACAGAGTGAATCATCAAAACAAGCTTCACAACTGCCACCCCCTCCCTCTGTTTTGTGCTTTTTCTCAAGTGCTACAGCTGCACCCGTAAAGGCACTTTGCTCTTATTTCATTCAAGAGGAGCTAGAAGCTGGCCTTCCTAACCCTGTTCAAGACTGGGGTCATGTCAGTGATGCATCACCTTCCTTCGCCATCCCATCTTACCCACTTCATGCCATAGGTTCTGGTCCCATATCCACACTCCACATTTGTCATGCAGTTGCCTTCCCAAGAGACAATCTAGACTCATAGAATGGTTTGGGTTGGAAGGGACCTTTAAAGATCATCTAGTCCAATTCCCCCTACCATGCATAGGCAGAGATATCTTTCACTAGATCAGGTTGCTCTAGTCCTACAGGGTGACTTCACTGCAGGCACAAGTGACTACCAAGCGTGACAACATGGGCTGGAGCCAGAGTCCATCTCTGACATTTCTAATGTTTTAGAACATTTTCTTAATGTTCTAAAAACATTTACAGTTCTGCTGTAGAAACAGTGTGTGAAGTTGTAACACAACCCTGTTTGCACCAGACCTCACTTCTGTCTTTAATCACCAGATCCCCTCATCCTTCTGCATTCAGTATTAAGCAACCACACAACATGGAAAGTGACAGGAGTATAATGAAACACTGCTTTGATACCACAACACTGTGTGGGTCTCTAACTTAGCCTTGTTTAATTAAAGTTTGTTACTGCGACAGTAACCTCATTGTGTAGAGCTAGACCCAGCATAAATTATCAGTGATTTGCCACTTTGATAAATAAACATCAAATGTGTGTCAGGGCCTCTTGCTCTCAAGCATGAAGTAATTCCTGTGACTTAAAAAAAAAAAAAAAAAAAAAAAAAAAAAAAAAAAAAGTAAAAATATTTTAATTACAAAATTCACTAGAATCTATCTAAAATAAAATGATTTGCAATTCTAAAGTTAAAATGATAAAAGCACCCAATGGACCAATACTAAACAACCAGAATGAAGCCTCTGAAAGAGCTGAGACTTGAAAAAGAGCAGTTTAATTTACAGAACAAATACTGCATTTAATAGTAGGATCAGGTTGCAAACCATAGTCTCATAACTCCTCAAAGTTCACTGTTCTTCAGTGCTTGAGTCTTGATTTATTTATTGTAAGGTGTCTAGCATACAGTCTCTATATGAGTTTGTTCCATACTTTGTTCAGTATTCACATTTTGAGGTATATTTTTAAGATTTCAGGTCTAGATCGGGGATTGCTTATCTTTTGCCTGTTCCATTTTTCAGTGGCTCCACTGTAGCCAGGCACTCCTGTGTATTCTAAGCTTTTAAAACATCAGTTAACCCCCAGCAGTCAATGGGTTTAACCTCACGCTCAAAGCTGAAGTTTAACCAAAGTGATCATATATTTAACTATGTGGACAAAAGAAGCCAGTTGACTTCAGTAGAACTCAGTCATCCTCCAGGATAAAGTTGAGCATGTTCAGTCTGGGGAGGTTGTTCATTTGAGGGATGAATGGTATTCTTGCAAGTTTGGGGAATAACATTTCTGAAATAAAAAGTTAAATTATTCATTTTCTGGTATTCAGAAACTTCTGGATTTTTAGGGGGAAAAGTAGCTTTGAGACAAAAAGTTCTGTAAAATGAGTAGATGTTCTGTTTCTTTTGGACCATACTGAATAAAAGCAGGATTGGCATGTTTGTATTGCTACACCTTAACCCCATCTGCAAAAATCCATGTTATAGCTGTATCTGATCTTTCTTTGAACAGATACATCACCCTGACATCAAGTTTTTCCAAAAAGGTCAAACCCAGACTGTCTTTGACTTCAGTGGGAGATGTACCGTTCAGATTACATCACAAGGGAAGCAAATAGCCTTTGGCAGAGAAGTCAGATCTGTGACTTAAATAGCCAGTATTTCCCAGAAACATACGACAGAATTTCAAGTCTGTTAGAGAAGGGATTTGAGCTCAGGTCTTGCATATCCTAGGTAGATGCTGTAATCTCTGCACTACAAACAAGTGATGATGCAGGGATTGGTTTTAGGTGATCCCTCTGCATGTCAAACTGTTTGTCTGTATCTTAGAAATCTTTATGTACATTTTACTTAAACTGATATATTTGGTAGAAAATTTGTGATGAATAGACATTCTTTGCTAAAAAAAAAAAAAATGGTTTTTTTTTTTTTTTGTTACAATGTTCTCAGAAAACTTTAGTAACATCTAAGATTTCTGGATCTTAAGAACTCATATAGTTACCTTTTGCAAAGGTAGACAGCACCCCAACATATTGTTTGGAATTGATAGTATGTAAATATGTATGTAATCTCTTTGTTTGTTTCTTTGGTTTCTTTATTCTAAATAAAAGCCAACATCTTATTCCTGACCGTAGAGAAGGTAGCCCAGGGAATTATATGATCAGTTGCTGTAACCAGAAAGAAGAAAATAATTCCTACTTTCCTCTATTTCAGGGGAAAAAAATATTTTCCCCCAAAAGATTATTTCTTTTCCACATAAAACCTCTGTTTTCCCAGCATTTCTGCTCTAGACAGATTGAAACAGTCCTCTTGTTCCTGACAGAGGCATCTGCTAGAGGGTTACACTTGGGGTCCAGTACTCAGCTGTTCTGAAACGAAAGATTATTGCATCAACCCAGTGGACAATCTGTAATTGCCTTGTTTTATTTCGGCTAGAAATTCTTATGTCGCAATGCTGTCTTCCTATTACTCTGCCACAAATAAAACTTGGTTACATGAATATCAGTTTAAGCTAATGTGAAAGAAACTAATCAATACCTTTCTGCTTAGCTCTCTCTTGTTCAAACTCTATTCTCTTAAACGTTTGCAGAGATCACAAGTCACTCCAACCAGCATGTGTAGAGATCAGCCTTTCACCAAACTTGGCTGATCAGTCCATTTAATTTCAAAGCAGTCATCTGCAAGCTAGCTCCCACCATGCAGGGAGGGACTAGGATGGCATGAGAGTTAATCTTGCATTGACAGATGTCTGGTGACAGTGCTACGGGGCAAAGGAAGCCTGGAATAGTACCCATTAGGACAGACTATCTGTGTGGCTGTAAGGGGCTTTAAATGCCTGGGACTGAGATTGCTAAAGGGCTCATATTCAGACTCCTTTCAGATTCACATACTTTCCTGCATGCTTCACATGTTGTTCACCTTCTTCCTTAAAGGAGGATTTTTCCTGCATAGTTTGCAGATACTTTTCACTTTCCAAACTCCTTCCATGTGTAGGTTTTTGTTTTTTCTCAGTATTGACATTTCCATGCGTTCAGGGCTGGTAATACAAGATTTGCAATGTGGGATCAGATGAATTGCCTGTCTTATCAGCACTCTGTCTCCTCAAGGAATGAAGTGCACTGGACAGAAACACAATCATCTTCTCAGAGAAGAAGGGTTGGGAGTTTTGTTCTTTGGGGTGAAAAGGAGGGGGCAGTAAATCCTAATCTCCTCCTGAAAGTGATTGACAAGCCTGATTCACATGGATTATGTTGATTTTTATCTAATGTAACTTTTTGCTTTTATATAAACCTTTTTTTTTCTGCATTTTTTTAATCGACTTTAACAAAATGAAACACAGAGAAGGGGCACAAACAGATGTGTCCTTGCAGATCTGAAAGCTATTTAAACTAATCTGTCAGACTTTGCACTGTTAACAAGGCTCAGCTGTATCAAGTAAACAAAAAGCAACAACATCTTGAATTGCTATCCAGTGTGAAAGTGTTTGCACCGTTGTGAACCAAGTGTCTACCATGTGAACTCTTTACATTCATCCACTTCTTCATCCTGATATAAGTATTGTAATTCCGAAGGCCTTTCCCAGCTTTTAATACTCCTTGATTTTCAGATATGTTTAAAACCTACTTCTATAAATAGATTTTCTGCTTCTCATTTTGTTACTAAAAAAAAAAAAAGAAAATAAGTATGGACCTTTAAGTTAGCAGTAAAATGTTATTAAACATAAGTGGAAAACAAGTAGGTTGTTGTAATAATTGCTTATAGACAGCAGATTGCTTAAATATGCGATGAGAAAACATATGAAAAATAACAAGATTATTTGATTGCAAGAGTGATTTCAAAGATGACATCAGAAGAAGAGAAGCAGCTCATCAACCTGCATGATAACTCAATCATACCTTCTTTCTTTTACTTTCAAGTGCCTATAGGACTGTTAAATCAACATGTGAAGGATAGAGATCACAAAGTTACCATGAAAAGCTACAACATTTTTGACCATTCTTCCTAAATTAGGGAATTAACATTCCAGGATTCCAGTATATATAGCTCCCAGTTCTTCTGTTAAAAGGCTTAGGGACATAAGCTGGCACTTGGAAAATGCCTGAAACACAGAATTTGAGTTCTGACACCAAACTCAGATTCTAGGCCCACAGAGTTACCTGAGTGGTAAAGTCTTCAGAAAGAAGACAGTACACACCTCCTGCCTTATTTCCCTTCAGGTGTGCTGAGAGCAACTGTATAGTCCTTTTATACTACCCTAATGGTCCAGGAATTGAGAGATGTGGGTTTTAAACCCTCCCATCTCACCTTCTTCCCAGAAAAACACCATTGGTACCAGACTAGTCAGTGGCAAGGGTGTGGTTTCTCCAGTTCAAGCTGAGCAATAGAGAAAGTGTCAAAAACGCAAGTTGTGGAAAAAGACAGGAGGCAGGCAAGAAATAGACTGTTTTTTGTACTTTAGTGTTTAGGAAAAGAGTAAAAAAAAAAAAAAAAGGTTTCTGGTTCATGTTTCCTTTTTCCTTTCCTATCTGAGCATCTTTACCATGAGCAGGTTCTTTCTTCTTTGTTGTGGAAACCAGAAAAGGCTTTCCAAGATAGTGATAGAAGTGAGCAATCAAAGGGATTTGTGCCATGCTTTAAGTCACACACCAGGAGAATGATCCGAGGCATACTGAAGTCAGCCTAAGCCCCATGGTGTCTGCTCAGGTAGGTCTCCCCCAGCTCCCTCCAAGCGCAGGGTCTGAGCAAATGTCACACACTGGCCTGCCTTCAGCTGTGAGAGACTGAGATACCCCAGATCAGAACGTACCCTGTAGGCACAGTTCCTCTTCATTTTGTTATTCCTTATGCTTTTAAGTGTATATCATTAAGCAGTGAGTCTCCAGAGAGCTGTAGTTAGTCTTTTTATTTTTTTTCTTTAAATTAAATTGCCTCCTAACTGCTGTATCATGAAATTATGCAGCACTAGAGCTAGAACTAGTTTGTGGGATGCACATTCTTAAGAAAAATTATTAAGAAATGAGTAGAGGTGTAATCATATCCAGTCTTACTGACTAATGATGGTGTCGACTGAGAATGGGACCTACATCAACCCCAACATTGAGGGCAGAGCTGTCTTGCCAGTCAACAGGTGAACACTTAAGACAAGGGTGTACCTCATACCACACTGCGAAATAACCAGCTAACCTCCCTCTTTGCACCCTAATCCAAATGTTCATTTGAAGCTACTTTAACTTTTCATTGTAGTCCTTTGATGTGCTGACATGCAAAAGATGGAGGATTTTTATGAGGATTCACCATAGAAACAAGTATCCATGACTTTTTATTTTATTCAGGTATGACTCAAGCCCTGTGTTATATAGTCATACAGGATGTAGGACTTGGGTCTTCTCTTTACTGTACCACATGGCATCTCCATATTCATATTTTGGAAAATTTAAGACTTACTAATTTGCCTTTCATATTTCTCCTAATTAAAAATTAATATGTTTTAAAAATCAGCTCTCTTACATTCCTCTAATTAAATTTCCACAGGATATTTTTTGGTGGGAGAATTCAATTAGGTTTTAATTTTAGTAATCAAAAAAGCACTGGTGCTTTGAGTATTTGATTTTTAATTTAAAAATTTGACATGGCATTCCAATTAAAATGTTCAACAGTTGCATTGTAGCATAAAAAGTCTATTACATCTGGTAATCAGGAGAATCCAATGACCATAAAAAATGCAAACAGTTTTTCAAGAACCCTCAGGTAATAACCACATTTAGCAAACACTAAACACTTCAATTACAGCTGCCTATAGCAACTGTGATCACTCAGAAACCATGGCAGCAAGTGAAAGCGACTCTTTACCTATCCCACCTTTAGATAAGGTTGTGTCTTGGACATATCATCCAAACTCAGGTTCCAGAAGCACAACCAAGCCTGTCACAGGCAATATCAAAAAGCAAGTGTTGACTCTGCATCCCTATTCATGCAGGCTCTATTTTCTTGCCTTTTAAGCTAACTCATATAGTGTCTTCTTTATAAATGATATAGACTGCAGCTTGATAATCTGATGTATTAGTGTATTCTGTTACTTATCTTCTTTTCTAGCTTGCCTACAGGTTTTAGTCTGCAAAGAAGTAGATATCTCAGAAGGGTCCTGACACCCCTTTTAGGAAAAGAAGATAATCTGTTTCCATTTTGCAGACTTAAACCCTAAGCATATGAACCACCACCACCACAAAAAAAAAAAAAAAAAAAAAAAAAAAAAAATCCCATTCTAATAAGAAGGAACTTCTTAAGAATTAAAAACCTTACATATATATTTTTTAATACCACTTGATGTCCTGCATCTACACGTACACAACTTTTCAAACAATTTAAAAGCAGAAGCTTGGCTGTGCCAAATCCATAGAATGAAGAAGAAAAATGGATCATGAATAGTCAAAGCAAATTAATACAAAAAAAAAAAAAAAGAAAAGAAAAGAAAAAGAAAACCTTCAGTTTTCAGCAAGTAGATCTTATATAAAACATATACCAGTTCTATACTAGTGTCCAGCACAAGCTGGGCTTGCAGTAATTGTATACAAAGCAACCCAAAGACTGTTTTGATCCCTAAGGGTTTAGTCATTGTCCTAATGGATCACAATTGGCTCCATCTAGTCTACTGACCCGCCTCTGACAATGACAAATGCCACTGAAAGATTCCAATATTGTCATTGCTCCCAACAAATTGTATGACATTTCAGAAGAATTGTATCTATCTGTCTCGGCTTTCATATGTCTTCCACTGCTAAATAACATAATATTCCTGTGTTAAATTTTTCTATTTTCCTTTAAATGTCAATTTCACCATGTACTGATCATCAATCACGTGATTATTACACATTATTTTTAGAGCTCCTTTGCTATACATGGTACAGACAACAAGGACAGAGGTCAGCTGCACCTGCATGCTTAAATGTGTGCTTAAATACTATGCTGCAGTGTGGCAAAAACATTGGTGAAAGATTTTTCAAGATGGTCCATTTTTAGTATAAAGAATATCACCCACTGAGTGAAAAAATGTGCTTCAAACCATGATGAGAGGTGAATTCAGAATCCAGCCTTGTACCATACCAGGTCTAGGATGATCATAGAATCATAGAATCATAGAATATCTCAAGTTGGAAGGGACCCATAAGGATCATTGAGTCCAACTCCTAGCACTACACAGGTCTGCCCAAAAATTCAGACCATATGACTAAGAGCACAGTCCAAACACTTCTTAAACTCCGACAGGTTTGGTGCTGTGACTATGTCCCTGGGGAGCCTGTTCCACTCTGCGACAACCCTCTCAGTGAAGAACCTCTTCCTGATATCCAGCCTGAACCTTCCTTGTCTCAGTTTGACTCCATTCCCTTGGGTCCTATCGCTGGCCACTAAAGAGAATAGGTCGGCTCCTGCCCCTCCACTCCCCCTCCTGAGGAAGCTGTAGACCGCCATGAGGCCTCCCCTCAGCCTCCTCTTTTCCAGGCTGAACATACCAAATGACCTCAGCCGCTCTTCGTACGTCTTCCCCTCCAGGCCCTTCACCATCTTGGTAGCCCTTCTCTGAACACTCTCCAAAAGTTTCACGTCCTTTTTGAACTGTGGTGCCCAGAACTGCACACAGTACTCAAGGTGAGGCCGCACCAGTGCAGAGTAGAGCGGGACAATCACTTCCCTCGACCGACTAGCAATGCTGTGCTTGATGCACCCCAGGATACGGTTGGCCCTCCTGGCTGCCAGGGCACACTGCTGGCTAATATTCAGCTTGCTATCAACATGATGTTTGGGTGACTGCTGTAGGTATGTATGGCTTTGTTGCAGACGCATGGTTTATGAGGGAGCTGAGAAAGGGAGTTAGATTGGCTCATCAGTGGTTAATAGAGGGAATTCAAAGGATAAAAAATGAAATCAAGAGGAATTAAGATGAAAATAAGAGAAAAATTACCATGGGGACCAGTGGAGTAGTGAAAACTTCTCTGCAGTTCTCTGCCAAAGAGTGAACACCACAGGAACAGGCTTGGGGAAGTTGGAAAGAAGCAGGGATAGCAAGAAGGCAACTTTTGTTTTTATCAGATCCAAAACCTGCTTGAAATGAAGGGTATTCTTGAAGACCAATAGGCCCAAGGACTGCTAAAATATGATATGAGAAAGAACGCAAAACAGAATGAATGGAATTTTAATTAAAATAAATATGACATTAAACTAAACAATCGCTGATGAAGTAATCAGCCCAGGACAAGCAGGTTCAATGCTTGCTAGAGAGTGCTCTAAGACTGGGACGACTTCTCTGAAGAGCCACTTACAGGAAGACAAGACAAACATGCAGCAAAGCCAACTTGTGATGAGAGCACAGGAGCACCCCATCTTTAGCTCAGATGTCTGCAGCTGAGACAACACACATGCTAGCAGCCATAACTACAGGTCAACAGCAAGCAGACCAAGGTGTAGATCTGCTAGAGATGCCAGTGAGGAGGTGTGGAGGTAATGAGAGCTGAAAAGAGAAGGTTGAAATGGCAGGTTCAAAATCTGCCCTGAGATAGCTACGGTAGGGTTGCTCAAGCGATGCACATCTTGGTGCCACTCCATCATCTGAATGGAGACTTCGTGCACTGGTGCTGTTTCTACTTATTACCATGATATGTCTCATGGCATCCAGTGGTGGATGACAGGCTAAAGTCCTCTTGGCCCCTGCTCTTGACACTTGAGCAAGCTAGAACAAAATTAGCAATCATGGCATGCTGGAGGAGCAGCTCCATTTCTCTGTGCTCGCACAGTCTCTGCAGAGGACAGAGAAAAAGAGCAGCTGTCATTTTAAGGAATAAATATGAAAAGGGATAAACTTAAAAAGCTAATTCAAAATTTAATAACAAACAAGAAAAAAGCCACCAAGAAGATTAAACAAAAGTTGAAAACAGGCTTAAAAATAAAGGAGCAAGCAAAGGAATCATTTACAAACCAAATGAAGAGGGGAATAGATGAGATAAACTCTGAATATTAATGAGCAACCAGAAGAAGGGGAAAAAAAAAGAAACTAAAATAGGTCTATTTTACCACAGGCAAAATAATGTACAATGTTTCAATCTCCCCAGTTAAATTACAGAATAAAAAGGAACCTTAGTACAATATCAGCGTGTAAATCTCTCTCCAAACCACCCACATACTGACTGCTGCTAGAGACAAATAGGTACAATAACGGGTAGAAGGCAAAGTGCCACTGCCACAAATGCAGCAAGGTTGATTTGCCTTCTGTGGCTGGTAAAGGAGGTATTTTAATAACCACAAAATAGCAAAACTAGAGCAGCAGAAATGATCAGCAAAACAATTTTAAAGAAAGGGAGAATACACACACCAGCCCAACCCTGTCTGAGGGCTTGAATGTGTAGGAAAGCTGGTAAATAGTATTGCCAAAGTGTTTTGATATTTCCAGCTGGGAAGCTCTGAGTTTGCTGATGGGACAACCTCACACATAAATGACACTGAGAGGTGGTTGTTGTATTCAGAGTCCAGAAAGAAGTCACACATTCCTGCAAGAATGTTGCAGGGAGTCTCTGAGAGAGAATATGATTTCCAAAATTAAAATAAATAAACAAATAGATAACAAAAATAATTTTTGCTCCTTTCGTTATTTTGTTGCTGTTGTTGTTGTTTTGGTTGGTTACATTATTTAAAGATGTCCTGGGGGCTGCATTTCCCTTGAGAGTTGCTCCCGTTTGAAACAATGGTCTCTCTCATTTGTCATGGGGCTAGAGCAAACCTTCAGCTTCACATCTGAACTGCTCATGAGGCATTCTACAGTTCTGCTTGTTATATCCTCAGGGCACCATACACACTAATAAGACAGAGCAGGAGAAGAACCTATGTGGAAAGCCTTTGATGTCTTGTGCTGAGACTCCATGTGCAATCTGATATGGTAATCACAGCATTATCCATTATAAATAAAGGAGGAAAAAAATGTAGCACTTCTACTAGCATGCGTGTTTAGTTTCCTGGAAGTGATTGCCCAATCCAGGTTCTTTTCCTGGCTCACTCAGTCCTATCAGTGCCACGCTGCTGCACTGTATCTCACTGGGCAGTCTACTGATTCCTCACCATGGCAGAGTGGGTCTCTCATTCCTCTGCTGGCAGAACGGTGCTGTGGAAATAAAATGAATGTCAAGGCTGCCTGCTGGCATCTTCTATTCAAAGATCCTGTTGCAAAAAATAGGCCTTGTTGTTGCTAGAATATCTTTTACTATTGCCCTGCAACCCAACAGAGACCAGTGCAAAGCTTTGGAGTTCATTTGTCCTCTCCTGAACACAAATTCTGCAGCCTGAACTGAATGAGAAATGACACATGCTATTAAACTGTCTCTGCCTTTTTTTTTTTTTTTTTTTTTTCTTGTTGCTTTCCAAAGATAATTCTCATGAAAAGTGACAGGTGGACATCTAGGAAAAAAACACAGGCTAGATCTGCAGTGGAATTTCCCCAGCTTCTGATAACCAAGGTCTGGTCTTGGTAAGCTCTGTTTTCCCCTGGTTCTGCAAAGCCATGAGTCTTACCAGTGGTACAAGGTTATTCCTGCACACCCACCAACAAGTTCAGTCATTTTTATTTGGGATCCTGCCATTTTAACTGACATTAGAGACAGGTTAATAAGAACTTGTGCAAATGTCATCCAGGTCTCGAAATTATCACACTCAAATAAGTTACTCTTAAACATTGAGGAGCACTCTGTATTAATATCTTTTAGACTGAGAAATACAAGGTAAGTAACACAGAAAATAATCTTGCAGAGGATAACGAAGCAATCACCATGTATTGTGTAGTGCAAAAGAAATACTTTCATTCTTTTTTTCAAATTATCTTGTGAGGACTCTAGCTCCAAGGCGAGACCGCCTTCTTGCTCAAGGGAATTTCAAATTAGCAATGTCAGTTAAACTCTAAGAGCTATTTCTCCTGGGAATAAACATTTGTTTTGTTTATCTCCAGCCAACAGCTAATAGTACCATAATGATCCAATCCCCAGATCCCTTTGCCTGGAAACTGATACCTTAATCTCTGCAGTGCAAGGCTTATCAGTCTTTGCTCCTATGCAGTTTGAACATTTCCTTTATACCCACGATGCTCCCTGCAATGAAAGACTGTGTCAGATTCTGCTGTCTTTGCCATGAATTACCTTTCCCTGACCCCATTTACTCCTTTTCCATGAATATCTCCTTTGAACTATTTACTAGATATTCCATATTTTCTTCTGGCCCCTGCATGACTGTTACTGAAGCTGAGTGCTATTGTCTTAATTTTGCTTAACTTTCTCTGTTGTTCACTATCTCACAGACTGGTGTTACATTTGAGTCAGTGGTCAAGACAACCAAGTTCTGCTGTTACCGTATCTTTACCCAACTGCAATCAACAGAAATGTGTAAAGCAGACATGAAATGGACATTTCTTTTGAATCTCAAAATGCATTTAACTTCTCCATGCTACCAGTTAGATCTGGTAGTACCTTAATGAAAGAGAAAATTAATATTCCCAAGTGTTGTCCTGTGGTATCCCTAGGAGGTACAAGCAAGTCCCAGGCCTAATTTTTTTAGATTAATAGTCCAGCCAAGCTGGGTAGAGACCAGGTTCCAGCTGCATGTAGGTGTTCTTTAGCAGAACCGAATTAAAACTAAGCTTTCTGCTGAGGTTTACCTACAACATACATCAGAACATAGAAATTGTTTTGTGAAAGTGAAAGCTTAGACACAACACAAAGAAAGCCACGATTAAAATGAACAAACCTATCAGCAAATATCCTCCATTCTTACCTCTACATGCACAGACCTAGCGACAGCCTTACTCTGTACACCTTACACAGCTTTAATTCTACCCGTTAATTCTCTTACATAGACAACCCATCTCCTATCTATCCTCCTTCTGCATGCTCAGATGTTGCAGCTGTTTGATCTGGTAATGATGCATAAGGAAGAAATAAGGCTCATTTTGGATGCATAGGAATGAGCCTGATGAAAGCTTTCCTTCCTCAGGATACCTCACCAGTTTAATTGTTTTACAGGCACACCATTAATTTGACCCTCCGATCAGAGTTGGCTTGGCAGACAAGATAAGATTAGATAAGAATTTTATTTAACCTCTTCCGAGTTACTGCTTGATGTGAGCACATGTATTTCTGTAGTCATGATCTTTCAGAGCATCTCTGTAGCTGTAGCACAGAGCAAATCTCACTGTTTGTAATGAATAACAAGGAATTTCTTCCATATTTAAGCTTCATTTGTTTGTTAGTAGATTTGGATTTTCCTGGTATGTACATCTCAGTAATAAAATTACATACCGATCAGGAGATGTGGCCACATTTGCCCCACAATATGCTATCTTTCCATTCACAACATATGCTTGCCTCTGAAAACTGAAGTTCACTGGAGCCTAATTTTGTCTAAAATATAGCAGAACGAGCAGAGGCTATAATGAACGCATAAAGCTTTGCAGAGACCATGAATGAGTCACACACCAGACAGTGACATTGTCCAGGAATGCAGATAACGGCATGATAAAAGGTTGCAGTGCATTCCGCCTTGTTTTGCCTCAAAAGGAAATGAACTCAGAAATGAGTTGGGAGCACAGAGACTGCCAACCTGATGGAAAACTCATACAAGATTTCCTTAGGTGAAGGTAAATGTAATTTCTAACTGTGCGTGTACCATTCTTGTGGTAGTCAGAGGATCTTTAAGGTCAGGATTTGGGGACCAAAGATTTTCTCTTGTTGAAGGAGGAGGGAACTGCAGAGAGAGACCATGCCATGTTTTGTGTGTGTGTTTCTTTTCTTTTCTTTTCTTTTCTTTTCTTTTCTTTTCTTTTCTTTTCTTTTCTTTTTTCTTTTCTTTTCCTTTCTTTTCCTTTCTTTTCTTTTATACGATGGAAAAGCAAATCCACCACACTGTCTTTGTTATAATTGGTTGCATATCAGGTTGCCTGAGGAGAAGCAGCTCTGTCAGAGTGTATAGAGTTTACCAGTGCTGAGTTTGGCATTTTAAAATTATTTTCTACTGCCTTCTGGAGAAAAAAAAAAAATAATAATGATCAAAGTATGCTGCTAGAAGTCAATTTGGCCCAAAATCTGGCTCCAAACAACCCTTTGCAAAATACAGGAAAAGCAGGAACAGTTTGGAATTTCAACACTCCCCACTCTCCCTGTCCTCTCCTCCTTGTTTTTCCCTTCATCATTTACAGCTCAGTTATTGCTGATTTCAGCCCAAAGAAACCTGACTAGAAACCAGCTCTGAGTAAAAGTGAACCTGACTGGTTTATTTCTACAGCCCAGCCTGAGAGAATTGCAAAGAATATAAAGCAACCCAGCTAATGGAAAACAAATCAGCCATTTAAAGTCCTTTCTGCTTTAGTAACTGCAAGTGTTCCTCATCAGTAACATGGACGAGCATTTTCTTTTTAATTGCTCTATATCCTTGCAGTGATTTGGCAAACTCAGAAGTGATCCTGGGCTTGCTCCCTGTTTCTCTGTCATCCACAACTCTTGCACTTGTTGTAAAATGCCACCAGTTTCAATTTCAAGTAGAGAGAAATCCAAACACTCTCAGGCTGGAGAAGAGGGTATATATAATGAAGGCTTGCTTTGCTGTGTTTCAGCCAGCTCAAGATGCTTGGCCTCAGTGGGCTTACTCAGACCTGTAATGGGATTAAGCTCCTATTTACACAGTGCACTGCAGAGCCTGGAGATATCCAAGCTGGCTCTAAATGAGCTGCCTGAGGAACTGGGATTAGGCTGAGGAAGGAGAAAGCAGCCTCTGGTGGGTCAGCACCTGCTCAGCCTGAATGCTCCTGGCACCCAGGAGTTGCCTTTGCAACCTCTGCACAGCTCTGCTCTGCAATACAGGCAGGCACCGAGCACCCGCTCCCCACCTTGTAATCCCCACAGATGTCGCTGGGAGCCAACAGTTTAAATAGGGCTCGAATCAGACAGCAGGTCAGTGCAAAAGCCAAACAGCAGATTTCCTGCCCAGTGCCTTATCCAAAGGCTTTTCCTCCCATGGACCCTGTACGACCCCACTGTTGAAGACATTTTGCTGAAATGCGTTGCACCATCCAAATAAGCACAGCTTGACATGTGTTTGGTAGGGGTGTGTGCAGGGAGAGACTCAGGAGGGAAACAGTGGGTGGTGGAGGAAATGGAAAAACAAGGCAACTCTGGGAGGGTTTGAGGGCATAAACATTATGCAAGACCCAGGGTCCGCTGGGCAGGGTGCGAGGTGTGGTGGATCCCTGATGGGTCACTGGAGGCATGGTGATTCACCTGACATGCTTCTCCTGCATCAGCTCAGTGCAGCTCAGTGGCACTTGCTGGGATGATGTAGCCTTGATCGGGAGGATGCCATGCTGGCAGAGCAACAAGGATGCATAGGTTGGATCTTATGCTGCTGCCCTACCGTGAAGTATTGCGCTGCTCTGATAGTTGCTTTTTCTCACTTCTTGGTGACTGAGGAATGAAAATATGGTCTAGCGCATGCATTGCAAAAAGCTCACACAGGAAAAGGAAGAGGCACAGGGGAATTGTAGCCCTCAGTTCCCCTTCAAACACCACTGGGCAAGGCCTGGATGCAGCTTTAAGTCAGCAGAAGCTGGTGTAAGAGTATGGAAGCAGAGGGGTTAAAATCTCTCACTCCAAAGTTAGAGTATTGAATTCAATTCTTGCCTTGGACTAGTTCAGAGTTTCTTACTGAACCCAGCTGTACACATGCCCCTGATCATTCAGCAGAGGTCTCTGAAAGTCCACTGTGACTTAATTATAGAAATTGATTTGCCTGAGCCATGATGGTTCAATGGGCTATCTTGCCTTGATGCCTATGGACTCCATAAGGGCTTGGACAGCTCCAGTTCTGTTCTGCCACACAGCAGTACAGGGAGCTGGAAAGCAGCCAGGAGGCCACTTTCATTGCTGATAGACTTGAACAAGGTCCCAGCATAGATTGAGGAGATGGGGTACAGGGGAATACCTTCGTTTTAAGGAGAGTGAATAAATTAGAAGCACTCTTTCCTAAAGCAGGGGGAATTTTCCCCTGAGCTCATTGGAGTTCACAGCTGAATTGCATGAGGGACAGCAGAAGGGTCTTGTGCTCTACTGGCAGAAGCTGCCCTGTTCCACCTGTGTGTCTATCTGTACACTAAAGCCCACCTGAGAGATGATTTGTCAGCAAGGTTTTGACATTCGTGCCTTGGGCATACAGGAAAAAATGCCCCTTACTTCTTGAACAAGGGGGTCACAGAGGGTCAGGTGGCAACTGAAGTGTCTGGACCACATCCCTGTCCTGTTTCTGAGACAGCACAGCTCCAACTGGCCTGCCTTGATGCTGGCTATATCTTGCAATTCTGCCCCTCCTGCATGTTTCTATTTCTGGCAAACATAATCATTTTTTTTCTGTCAGAACATAAAAGCAAAAATTATCTGTCTATCTCTCTGTAGAATCAAACTTAAAATGCGAGTTTCTGGAGCATCTTCCCCAAATGCACAGTTCTGCCTCATTCACACAGCCCCCACTAGCTCCATCAAGCAATTTAGTTGTAAATTTAAGACTTCTGCAAGCTTCCAACTCTGCTCGATCAATGTCCTGTGGGAGAAGAATGTCAATAACTAGCATTAAGGTTAGATTTGTAAACATGGCTTTAAAGCTGGTTAAAAAATAGATTTTTGAAGGAATTCCAAAATCTTTCCCCCATAACTTGTCCCCCAAACTCGGACTTTAACACAAGCACTGAACATTTTCAGGGAAGACTGTTTCTTTCTGGAAATGTGGTCCCCCTGCCTTTTGCTCCAGCCTTCTTGTTTAAGCATGACTTTCCCTATACTTCACAAGGCACAGTAAAATCCCTCCCCTCTAGGAGAAAGGAGGCAATAAAGTTGTACAGAAGCAGATGTGATTTGGATGGGAACTCCAGCCTGAGGTGGCTATTTGATTTGGATATTTTCCTCTATTGTCCTGCTTTCCTTTTGGACAACATAGTTTGTGATATACCCAAGTCTTTCCTTTGGGGGAAAAAAGCAATGCATTATGGGGTGCATACTCTAATTAAGAAAGAAATAGCTCACAGACACAAATAGATCACCAAAGAATTGATAAATTTCATGGTAGAAAACAGTTAAAATTTCCAAGTAGCAAAATTATTTGGGGCTTTGTATATTTAGTTTTTCAAGAGTACAGGGATTTTTTCATGGCAAATAGAAAATTCGAAATGTAAGCCTAATTTCTGTCAAAGAAGAGTTTTAAAGAAGAAGGAGAAGAAGAAGAAGAAGAAGAAGAAGAAGAAGAAGAAGAAGAAGAAGAAGAAGAAGAAGAAGAAGAAGAAGAATGTAATCTTAATAGTTCCTTAGATGGCAAATCAAGAAATATCTAACTTCTGCTCAGGTGAATAAGAAGCATTTTGTGCAGAGACTTTATTGGAATGATAATGTCAGTGATACAATGAAACTGTTGCCTGCTTCAAAACAGAATCTGGCATGTCAGTGGATAAAAGGGATTATATACTATAGTTATAAATACAGCCTGGATCGCAGCTATTTGCCGGTAGTAGAGGAATGAATTGATACATGGAAATACAGTAATACAGGTCTGAAACGAAATCAGCTTACACCTCCTGATGTAAGCAAAAAAAAGTGCACTTTCTTCATTGACAGGAAATGAACCAGAATTAGTCACAGAGCATCTCCCATTTCTGCTCTGGGAGCAGTGCCAGCTTAGAATGGGCCCTCTTATGTGTTTGCTCGCTCCTTTGCTGTCCAGCCCTGGGCACCCGCTCAGCAACAGGGTGCTGACAGCGTGTCGGACACACACGGTACTGAGCAAAGTGCAATATCTGGAGATTTTATAAGCGGTGAGTGAATTGGAGGTAGGTTTAAAACAAATAGATTCAGAGTACAAAATAGCAAATTTTTCTAAATGTTAGTATAGGATTTTTTTAATGGATTGAAAGTCAGTTTTTTTTCTCCTCCTAACAACAAAAATTTGGGATTAAAATAAGATATCTAGCAATTTATTTAATTCTAAATGAAAATAATCCTTGTTAATGTCCCTTTGCAACAATCATAGCTGGAGAGTTCAAGTAATGGGCTGACAGAGAAGAACCTCCAAGTGAAATTTATTAGAAGGCTCTAAACAGAAGCGAGACAGACTAATCTATTTTCATTTCCCAAACAGAGAAACACCAAATTCTGGTCATCTGGCGGAGAGAATGGAAAGTAATGGAAATGGAAAGTACATTTGAGTTGTAATTGAATAACTTGTTATCTATATTATTGGCAAGTGAACCTGGTGTTTTGGGGCTGTTTTGTTTTTCTAATATATGTTTAAAACTGACAACATCCCCCGAAAAATCAAAACTATCGTTGTGTTCAATCCCAGGTGCAGTTTAGCAACAGGGACTTCACAAAACACAGATGTGTTTCACTGCAGCAAAGTCAATGAGACGTAAGTGCTTTGCTGAACTGGAGCCATAACCTGGCCGGAGTCAGACAGCCACCAGCCTCACGTCCTGG
Organism: Anseranas semipalmata; assembly: GCA_013399115.1. Taxonomy (NCBI): domain Eukaryota; kingdom Metazoa; phylum Chordata; class Aves; order Anseriformes; family Anseranatidae; genus Anseranas; species Anseranas semipalmata. Next base: position 20,137 of record VXAA01006138.1, on the reverse strand, counting down.
AGCACTTCCACAGTTCATAGAAATCACTTCCCCAGCTGTAATGTTACCTGCCCTGGCAGAGAAGTACAAATCCTGCAGGGACTTCACATAAAGGTGTTTCCAAAAAGGGTCTGTTTCCTCTTTGTGCTGATTGCACGTGAAGCTGATGTTACAGTTCTTGTGTTCTCCTGCTTCTTTGTGATCTTTGTAATTTGTGCATAAATTATTTGTTTTATGGAGCTGTAGCATATGGCAGCAAAGAATCACTCTGTTATGAGGAGCTCCCAGGTGACAAAAAGAAAATGAATAAGTAATTTGTTGAACTTCGTTACTGCTATGAACACGTGGGCACCCTCTCATACCCAGTCCTAGGTCTTACATGAGTGCATTTCACTCCAAAGAAAAGAGTCGGGGAAAGAACCATCAGATCCAGGGTAAAATATGAGTCAAAGGAGTGGCTGAGAGTGATCATTTTAGAGGTCATTTCTATTGTCCTTATTCTTTGTAGCAAGAAAGACTGTACCATTTCAATTACAAAAAGGGGGATGGAGTAAATCATATAAGCAGCTGAATATCCATCTCCAGATTATTTTATCTTATTGTGCTACAAATAGAAGACACCAACTACAAAGTTCACATACAGTTGTGGACAGTAGTTTAGAAGATGACTTTAGTCTTCACGCTGTAGAAAGATGGTCAAGCTCAGATGCAAATCCTAATTTGGATCTGAAAACAGAAGCAGATTTGAAATTCCCCTTCAATTCAATTTGGACTAAGCTTTTATTAGATCTGAACAAGTAAATGTTTTTGTCTTTCCAACATATTCACCAAGGATCCATTTTGCATATAAACCAAGCTTACATTTAACTGTTAAGTAATTCAGAGCAGAATTCATTAGCTGCATCATATCAGTTCTCTGGTGTCAAGTTGCTGTTAAGCTGCTGATACAGGTGGTGGGTGGATAACAGTCATACAAGATAGTGAAAAATGTTCCTGGGGATACTTTACTTGTAACTGGCTATTTAAAAAAAAAAAAAAAAAACAGTGCTGTGCACAAGCATTCAGTATTTACTACTGCCAAAAATACAGTACATTAGTATCAAAGTGTTCCCTGACCCCAAAAGATTACAGTCTAACAGAAAGACACAAGGGAGACATCATATGCTGGAAAATCCAGTAGAAGTCTTGTATTAGTTGATTTTATTTTTAGTTTAATTATCAACTCTCTTCTTGTGAGTCTTGTAGGGCTGCCCTAAGAGCATCATGAAGGACACATCATGGTGACTGTCTTTATTATGCCAAATGCCTAATAAACTGCTGCCACGTGATGGAAAAATACTGCAGGAGGGATTGGTTCCCTTCAGCATTAATACTTTAATACAAGGGATGTGAGCATGAAAACAGGAACTTCTACTTAAGAGCTGCTCGTTCCCTCACTTGAACCTCCAATCACTGAAGTATGACTTGATAACATTTGCCCCAGTAGTCAACTGTGATGTCACAAGAAGAGTATTAAGACCTCAAGAAGGAATCAGCAGCAAGAAAAGAAAATTTTCTTACACCAAAAAACTGCTTCTTTATGCAAATAGCATCCAGTAATAAACATGAGGAGAAAATATGTTCCAGTTGGTAATCTGCACCTTTGATCCTACTCTATTCCCATGGTCTCTTAATGCTGGTTATGTCTTTTCCTCATTACCAGAATGAAAGTAATTGCCCTTGTTGAAATGGGATCATAAAAACAGGGATCTTGAGAATCCACATTCATAAATCTAAGTATTGGCATGCAAATATTTAAAGGCAAATATTTACTTAATCAGCACTGTAAACCCTCCCCATCACATAAATATCAGTCATCTATAATGTTAGCTCAACAGATGTACAGCAGGACAGTCCCTCACAGCAGGTACGTTTATTAAATTAGTGGTATTCACTTTAAAATGTCCCCTTGACTTCCAGGATTTAATATATCTTTTTAGACAAGGCCCATACATAGGGTTGGAGATCTGGCCTTCAGTCCCTGCTCATCCCCTTTCAATTTGTCTCTGACTTCCAGCAAAGTCTCACTTCCCTGTCTGTGGAACAGTCTATTTTCCTATTTCCACATTCCATAATGAGTTTTATTCCCTGGCCACCTGCATGAGGTGGATAAGTGCCTGACCCTTCAGTACAATCAGCCACAGAGCTATGTGCTGGAGCAGCTGTGCTGAATCCAAGGGGAGGTGGTTCCTCCTCTGGTATGCTTTTGCTGAAAGAATAAAGATTCAGAACTTCTTCTGAGAAGGGCAGGAGCGTGAAAAAGGTGTTTTGAACCAGGGAAAAATAATTGTTTTGTCCATAGCTGTGAGAGTCTGGTTCAGAAGGAGAAGACTCATTGCTTAAAGGACAGATTGAATGAGGAACTACAGAACAGGCTCTCAGCCTGGAAAGATTTTATCAGGTCAGGGCCTCAGTTCATCAGGAAGAGTTTCTACAGAATAAAAAGAAGCATCTTGATGGCTGCCTCAATTTAGGTTGCCAGCATAGCTCTGATGTTCACTAGATCTTAGAAACTTAGTGTTGACCAAGAATGTCTTGAACTCCAAGATCAAAAGTGTGAGTTGAATTTTCTTTCAGACTTTCTAACCTAACTTCCATTCTAACACTAAGCTGAAGCTTAGTCTGATTTAGAACGCAAAAATAACTGGTTTTGGTTAAAAATTTTCCCTAGGACTTTGCATGAAATTAAGTTTTATACATGGAGGTTCATTTTTATGAAGCTCCACTTGGTGCTTTGTAATTTAAATTGACATACTCCTCAGGGGCTCTTAGTGGTAAAAATAAATTAACTGACAGAATTGCAATGGTTGTAGTGTTGTAACCATGATGGTCCAAGAATATATTATTTTCAGCCTATGCTTCATTCTCTTCAGACTCAAAATAAGGCTTTTGTGCCTGAAAGAGTGTGTTTTTCTTTTCTTTTCTTTTCTTTTCTTTTCTTTTCTTTTCTTTTCTTTTCTTTTCTTTTCTTTTCTTTTCTTTTCTTTTCTTTTCTTTTTCTTTGCTTTGCTTTGCTTTGCTTTGCTTTTTCCTTTGCTTTGCTTTGCTTTTCCAGCAAGATAATACTTGTCCTTACAAACCTTGCCCTGGTTATTTGACATCCTCACCACAGTGTGCAGGGGCCGCAAGATCTGTCTGCCTCTAGCATTAAGCAGCTAGACACAGTGACCTCAAAGGTTGGACCTGTGCTCCTATGACCAGCTTCATTACACCTCTGGTACTTCAGTGGTTTCCTGGTTCTTTCTGCTCTCTTTACCTTTGTCTTGGCTGTATAAACCTCTGACCCTGGAGATCATAAGCACAATGCAATGGTTTCCAGTGCTCAGACCTAATCACTGCTGGCACTAATATTCAGGACAAGCCACCAGTTATTACTATTCAATACACTGATCAATGTTGCTTTTGGCTACTGTGAAAGCCAGATTGGGCTGTCCACAAAGCCTGTTCCTATGCTCCTCTGTAAGTGGGAAAAAAGAACTTGCAACATAATAGGGTAGAAGTGTTCCTGGTAGACTAAAGAAGAAGAAGGAAAAAAAAAATGTGGTTATATCTTTTGTAAAAAAGATTAAAATCTGCAGAGGTTTTCTGAATGTAGTTTGAACATAGACTCTGGAGGAAATACAAAAAAAAAAAAAAGAAGAAGAAGAAGAAGTAGAAGAAGAACAAGAATCAGCAAAAATAGAAAAATGCAGACCTGTGAAGGAGTGCCATGATCATTCCTGGTGAAAACTATTAGAATACAGCTTGTGCGGATACTGAATAACCTCATGCTGGTAGCTCTGAGATATCTGAAGATTGAATTCTGTCAGGTCAATGTAAGAAATGCTTTTTCTACAGTGCGGCTGTGCTTTCAATATAATGTCAACACTTACAATAATAGGCAGCAAAATGCTGTATCCACGTCTAACTTTGTATTGCCATTTCATATTTGAGTTAAAATATGTAAGATATTTTATGACATGCCACAAGCGAGGGCCATAGTTTCTGCAGCATGTCGTATTTTCCCTCTTAGACATAATGCAACCTACTAACACCCATTTGCATTTTATGTGTGGTTAAAAGCCAAAGAAAACAAAAAAATTCAAGGCCTCATTCTCTCTGCCTGCCATGTAGAGGTTTTCAGACACCAGAACTTGGACTCCTGTAACCCAGCAATGCCAGAAGCAGACACAGCAGGCATGGTAAAATCAGTGTCCCTGTCTGCACAGTGAGTTTGTTCTGACAGAAAAGGATAGATCTTCCCTTCAAACTTGGGGTGATAGAAAGTCTGCTGAAAAAAAAGTGAAGGTGAACCAAATGAATTTTAAACTCTGACATTTACAAAGCTATTTTCAAGACAAAAATGAATAGGCTTCATGTGTCGAAAGACTTGCTGTCACCTATGTCAAGCTTAAAAGTCCATGTCACATCCCTTTCTTCTTAAGAAAGATGCCTGATTCTAAGTCCTAGCTTGATCTCTCCCATCCACAAATACAGAAAAGGCTTTATAAGACAGGTTCTTCTTATTCTGAAAAATAAAAACAGAATGTCAGCAGTTTTTATTATTATAGCTCTAGGGAACTAAATTGGAATTTTTTAAGGTAAAGGCATCAGACCATTAAAGCGTATCTGTTTATGGTTATAGAAAATGGAATAGAAGATCTTTAGCATATACTGTATTCATAGTGTCATCAAAACGTTCATTTCAGGTCTGTAAGGTTTATTAAGTTGCCTTTATGGGTTGAGGGTGCAGACACAGGTTTCAGAAACAAGGTCATTTCAGAAGCCAAACTGCTCTGTAAGAGGACAGAGAAACTCCAAAACCACTTTTTAACATGTTATTTAATTGCACTTAATGTGTCTCTTGCCACATATTAGTGACTCAGAGAGCTGTCTTTTTTCATGGAAATAAATTCACACTGTACTCCCAAATATAGTTAGCACTTTTCAGCAAATCTATGACTTATTCAATAGGGAGCTCATTTATTTTCCTATTCAAAAAAATGAAGTAAGAAGATCTCATTTTCCGTTTTTTTTTTCTTTTGTTTGAGCCTTCGTATTCAGTACTGGAGAGCAGGGAATTAGTAGGTCAGGAAATGGAGTCAGAGCTACAAATTAATCAATCATGCCTCATGTCCTGATATTGCAACACACAGACTGATGTCACTGGGAATTGATGAATGCCACATCTGCATGTAAAACTCATAGGCAATGTTGGGAACTCATTCCGCAGCTATTTGGTGGTTACCTTCAAGTCTGATTGATAACATCTTCTCACTGCTTCATTCTGTAGCCCCTTGTGCTCTGGGAAGGAAGGGAACTGATTCCTGACACTCTCCTCTCACTAAGGGATGAGGATTCCAGTTTTTTCTTATGAATTCCTTCAAAATTGGGTCCAAGACAAAAAAAAATTAAAAAAAAAGAAAAAAGAAAAAAAAAAGAAAAAAAAAACATTTAAGATCTAAATTTTGACCAAATTCAGCAGTGTTTGCTTGGACACTTTTGTTCAGACACATCTCTCTTTTGCTCAGGGTTCCTAAGAGCCTGTTGGGATCCACATACCACAGGACATGATTAATGTTCTGCTTGCTTTGTCTGAAGACCATTCAGTAAGATCAAATCAAGAACAAAGGACCACACGCGTTAAACCGCTAGACATACTGCTAGAGAGTAGTTCACTGCAAAACTTTTACCACTTTCAGATGAGTGGTGGGGGAAAAAAAAAAAAATCTACCTTAGCTAAAATAAGGTTTAATCTAAAGTTGTGCCAAAAATGAAAATTAAAAGAAAAGGCTTTAAAAAAAAAAAAATCTGACTGATAATTTTGATTTTCCCTTAGTACAGCAACATTTTCTGTTACATGGGGTGAGAAGGAATCAAATGCTGAAAAACCTTTCATGATTTCATAAAAAAGCTATTGTCATTCGGCTGATGAGTGCTACAAGCAGGGACCTGAGCATGGAAATGCTGAAAACAGTTCAACCATGAGCCTTGCTCTTTGTGCCAGGCCAGCAGCCTTCCAGCAGAGAGCTCAATACCTTTGCACTCCAGAAGGGAGACCTTCACCTAGTTGCCCAGCTGAACACATATATTAAAATGCAATTTTAAAAAATTATTTTAAATTGTACAGTGAAGCTATCCTCATCACGTGGTGCATTCACTTGTGTTTACATGGTAAGGCTCTGAGTGCAAGTCAGTTCATGTCACCAGACACTACTCATATATCCAGTCACTGGGGAGAGCCACAGCATATGACAAATACTTTCCATAGCACTGTAAGGAAATCAGGGTACAAAAGGCAGGCCGTGAGCTCACAGGACAATGAATCCAGCATGCAGTGCATTCATTACCTGTATCCCATGAACTCCTAGGGAAAATGTCAGTCAGGAGCATGTTCAGAAGTATTAATGAGAAGAGCACCAAATCTCTAAAGTCCAAATATTTGCTACTCACGAGCATGAAATCTGTTGGAATCCAGAGCAGCTTTGGATATGATACCCAAGTCTACAGCAAAATTAACAAACATGCTTTGAAGGGCAGTGGTTGGGGGGAGAAGTCACTCATGGGAATTGAGCACTGTGACATGTCAGTGGTTCTGATCTGACTGAATTTTATATGAGAAATAACTTTAATTTTAATTACTGCTTTTCCAAACTAATTTCAAACATTTCTCCAAAATGCACAGGCTGCTACAGAGACTCATGTGCATAATGAACATCTGTAGTAAAACTGCTTTATTATGGGTTGTTTGATGCAGTTTACTGCATACCCATTGGTTTTTGGAATGGCATTAGTGAGCAGCATTTTGAAGATGGATGCTAAATTTTGCTGTGGCAAATTAGTGTCAACCGAGAACATATTAGCAAATAAAAGAGTGCATCTGCTCCAAACAATGTTTTTTCTTTGTATCGTGATGATGATTGAAAGACCATAAAAAAGAAATGATACATATACTGTATCCCCCAAACTACATTAAAAAGCGGTTGCAAGTAATCAGTAATGCAGCAGGATAGACAACTGCATTACATGTAAGCAGGGTTTGGTGGCAGGACCCCAAGCACTTCTCCTCATGTTTACAAGAACACCATGCTCAGTACCCAAATGCAGTTCAGTGGAGGGCATTCCCTGTCTCCCCTGCCAATATTTTTTTGTTTCAGCTATCTCCCATCTGTCGCTGTTTCCTGGATATCTCTTTGTCTGAGTTTGTCCCTCTTTCGGCCCCTCTAGTTTAATATCAATTCCAGACCAGGGCATTTAAACTCCCTTGATGATCATTACAGCAAAAACAAGAAAAATCTTTCTGAGATATGGATAGCAACATATGGGGACAGTTTGTTTTATGTCTCATTTTTCATACTAATGTGGTTATTTTATAGGACTGCATCTCATCTCCTGTCTGACTAATGCCTGAGTTGTGTCTCATTCAAATGAGAGGTTCCTCAAGTTCACTAAAGCACAAGAGGTTTAAAGCTTTGTCATGAATCAGATGTTGCGGAGAATATTCACTTTACATTGCTCACTAGTGAAGAAGCTCCTCTCCTCAGCTTCCTGAATTTTGCCATCTTGTAGGCAGCTCAGCTAAAACTGAAATGCTGTGATATATTCATGAATTTATTTTTTTCTTAGGAGGAAATCATGGTTCAAGTGACTCATGTGGTTTAGGTTTTCCCATGGCTGCAGTGACACTAATGCATGATGCCCGCAGTCACTTGGCAGACTCCTTGTGGGTGTCAAAAATGTTCTTGGCTTCAACTAAACAACTGAGCAAGTACGTTTCCTTGAGGGCAGCACTAGACACAGTAAAAATGTCAGCCAGTGCATCAACTCAGGACAGATAATATTTTAAAACGGGGATGTTGCGATGAACTTTCTGTTTCTAATTACTGGGGTAGAGGGAATAATGGGGGATGAGGAGGGAGAGGAATTGTCCATTAGGAATTTGGAAAACAAAGGCTTCTTTTTTCTTTAAAATTCTCACTTTAAGTGGCTGCATTTTCAAATGCAAGTTCATTTTTAAGAAAAAAATCCTTCAAAAAGATTAGTTAGAAATTCAGGTGTAATATCTCAAAGCCATTCACATAAAATGTTTTGGTGAATCACATCTAAGCCATTCACATGAAATGTTTTGTTGAGTCACATTTGTGTTTGGGGACATGATTTCAGGTTAAATACTTTTGCAAGACTTCCATTTTGTCTTGCCTTGAGTTTGGGATTTTTTTTTTTATCTCAAATTTAAAGATATTGGGGGTATTTTTTTATCTTAAATTTTGTTGGAAGGGGAAAGTGGGTTTGCACCCAAATCTATGCCCAAAAAACAGTTCATATTAGGAACACTTCACGGCTGTAAGAAGTGGAGCTTTGCCAGCAAAGTATATCCAGGAAAATTTAATGCTGGAGTGAACACACTGAGGAATGTTAGGGGGATTACAAGTATAATTAATGAGGGTCAATTCTTATATTAGTTTACGCATTGTGAAGCCTTTCCTCATACAAAGTTTGCAATATTACTCCAGCAGCTCACATGCTAAGGGATTAGAGTTAGGAAGTTGTACATCTTGACTTCCAGCTCTGATCACAAATATGACATCTCCACAGCTGTGGAAAGCTGGTGGCTGACAGGTTCAGTATGGCCATTCAGTACCACAAAAGCTGGCCACCCAGGGTTGTATCCTGCCACCTCTGAGTCACCAAGACAGGCTGGCTTGTGCAAGTGCACAGCCGTGATCAGGCACTGGCACATCCCAAGATTCAGACTCTGCTCCGTGATGAGATTTCAGTGCTCAGAGTGAAACTTAGGTAGCAGTTAGCTACCAAAAACAACAGTACTCAAACCTTCTGCCTAGCCCCTCCCTTTGCAGAGTGTTGTTTGCCAGCTTTATTAGTAAGGGGAAAGGCTGAGTCTTTGTTCCAGGTACCTACAGCATGGTGCTTTGGGCACCTTGGCAGAACAGGAGATGTGTTTTTAAATCCCATATGGGTGAAGACAGAGAATGTGAATGTCCCACTTTCTGGCAACTCCCAGAGCTATAACAAAAAAGTTAAATATCACCTCTTCTTTCTCTGAGAGTCCTTCAAAAGAGTCAGCCAATCACCCAAACCAAACAACTCGGCATCTAAATGAGGAAGGGACCGCATTATACATCCCAGCTTTTTACATGTATTGAACTCATGCCCAGATGTAGATACACAAATCCTGGAGCAACTTTGAATTTCAGACACATTCCTTTCTTCATCATTTCCTACTGGTTAATAAAGACACCTAGAATATCTATGAGAAGTAAGAAGGGGAGTAGAGTAGCGCAATCCTCAGAGTGTGTATGCTCCTATATGTGTGAACCTGGCATTATGTACAACACAAATATGAATAATACAAATACTAGCTAGAATATGGAAGCAGACATCCAGCTGCAGATTTTTCATGGTGTGCTGAGGGGTTCCTGGCATGGGATAAGCTGCCCAGCATATAACTATTCTCCCCTATTGATGAAGACTCATTTTCAAATCTCCTCCTTTGTAGTGCCCTGCTCATATTTTCTCATACCTTTCTTTCTTTTTAACCCAGGGAGAGACTGGGAGATATCATATTTGCATGAGCAGAGTAAAGCTGCCACATGGCTAGTGAAGGGTTAAAGAAAAGCAAACACCCCCCCTCAAGATGTTCCTTAAAAACCAGTGCAGATAAGCACATGGAAAGCTCAGACAGCCGGCCTTCTGTTAAGTATGTGACAGAAATTCCCCATCTCGAGGTAAGGAAGATAGAGGCACTGTTAAATTATGTTTCCCGTGAGTGTTGCTAAGGCATACTTACACATATTATATGAGGTAGAAAATTAGTACTTTGAATTGTTATGGTTACATTTGCAGTAAAGTGTAAGTGTTTGCAGTTTTTCAGAAGTTTGCCTATGGTTTGTCATGCAGTTCACCCACTGAGAAGAAAATTTACTTGCTGTAAAATAGCGAAACCGATTGACGGCTACAAGGGAACGATTACAAACTCTACCCAGCATCCTGGTTCTGGGAAAGATGATTATTCTAGAGATGAAAAGACTTAAATGACAGCTCCAGGCTTCACATTTATCCACTATTTACCTTTAGAAAGATTTAGGCCTGATCCTTATTGCACACTCAGCAAGGCTTATGGATGCTTTGCACACACCAGCATCTGTCTTTCCCCCTCAGGGGTGTGAATCTGCTTGTGAATCAGGGCTCGGTGCTGGGACGCACCCAGGACAACACTGGGGTGTCTCTGACAATGGCAAGTGTCTGTAGCAATGGTGGAAAAGATGTGCTATACAAGGCTCAGAATTTTTTAGATATAAATGTACATGCATATATACATATGTATATTATTATGTGTGTGTATCTATATTTATGTGTATGCATATGTAAATATAACATGTGTAAGTGATATACTTAAATTAGGTAGCCCTACCGCCATAAAGACTGTGAAGGAGGCTGAGCTCTAGCAGCCGTGGGCAGTGGTGATATGAGTTGCTCCCCTTTCTCTCTCTCGAACACAGATAACTAAGTTAAGCACCTACCTGAGACAGGCTGAGCACAACCTGAAAGCAATTGCAAGGAATTTTGAATTGGATGATCAACTCTCATGCAAGCAATAAATTACATGCTTGTACTGTATCTACGTAACACATATGTCAGGAAAAACGGAAAAAAAAAAAAAAAAAGAAATCCAAATCTCTGAGAGAAAGTGTTTCCTGTTACTCCACATGTCAGAACCTGCTATCCCCGTCTTCACTCTAACACTCATATGACTGATTCAGGGGGCCTAAATTTCTCCTAAGGTCTTGACACTTCACTAGTACTGAAGGAACCATAGCCCCACAAACTCCTTTCCATCACCACTCCCCTTGTCCTGCAAAGGAAGGAAACAAACACCGAAGCTGTCTGTTACCTATGTGCCTGTGGTACCACTCAGTCTCTTACCTAGGTACTGACCAACCGTGAATGCTACTATCATCACACCATAAACTAGGAAAAAAAATAAAGACAGATTACTGTGTCTAAGGCCACACTGAAAGTCTGGGACACAGTAGAGAGCTAAATATATGCCACCATAAAGACTATTGTCCCATTCTTCCCCTGTTGTACTCTTAAGCAAAGGCACTTTAATGTCATGGGCTGTCAGGTAACATGTGACATAGGTTTGATGTGCCTGTATGTATGAGAATAAATCACCACTAAACTCACGTAAAATCTTCAGTGCCACCATTGTGTGGATGAAGCTTGGCAGCACCATGCAGATGTATATCAAAATTTTCAATGACCAAAAAGACAAAACAAGATCTTTTACCAGTCCTGTGTTTTTATCCATGATGAAGATGTTGACCATTCATTTCAACTAAGCTTTTAGTAAAAGATTCTTCCCTTGCTTTCCTGTTGCATTCCTCTGAAATTTCGTTTCAGTGTCCTTGTTACAGCAACTGGTTTCTTAAAAGTTGTAAAAGATTTGTATGGAACATCATCTAGACCTAGCAGACATTTGCTCTTTGAAGATGCTCTGCACATCACAGTGGTGGCACAAACTGAGTAACATGAACTAAACATACAGAGAAAAAGAAACAAAACAAAAGTAACATTTAATTTATCTCATTTGTTAGGGGTCTTTGACTTTTATTTAGTAACTGTAGGGCAAAGATGGAAGTGCTGAGTTTGTCTGATTCCTGTTAGACACTTAACCCTCCTTACTGAGTATCATAAGACCCAGTGTCTTCCCGTCAAATACTGAAAATACTTAGAACTGGTTCCTCAATGCAGTAAACTCATTTACAGGAAAAGCAGGGTGAGAAGTCAGTACTTTATATCTATACAAAAAAAAAAAAAAAGGTCTGGAAGTGTGCAGGAAAATGTGTTAAGGAGGTAACAATGCCTGGAAGGGGATAGGGGGCTTGGGGATAAAAAGAGGGGTATTAAGTTCCACTGTTACTAACTACTCAGCAGAAAATGGTCCAAGATTGAACACATCCTTTTAGGGCAGTTGTGAGAGAGCAAATCCATCAGAGGGAAAAGGAGCAGGGATGAGGGGACCTGATTGAGTGTAAAGCACTTTTCCTTCCTAGGTTGCTTCTTTGTGAGCAAGCTACTAGTTCACCTCTAAACCCATCACCTACAATCACAAATGGTCAGCTCGTTAAGGCTTGTACAATAAACACTGAATGCTTACATTTAATCAGAATTTTTTAAAAAATGACAAGGACTGGTGGCTGGATTGCCATGCACAGTGCTCTGAGGCTATGCCATTAGTTAAAAACAAAGGTCACCGTTCTCTCTTTGTTGTTTGCTAATATGATTTGGAATATTACTGCTTTCCAGCAATTACTATTTACACTGGGTGATTGGCTAGACTCGTTAAAGTGAATGAATGCCAGGAGATGACATCATTTACACTTAATTGTCTTGTTTATCAGCAAAGTCTATACAGTTGTTTTAATAAAGGGCAGAGAAAAATAAAGGCTACATTTGCATTCTCTAAGGAACCTTTGACAAGGGTGTAGAATGCTGTTTACATTTATTGTTTGCAAATGAGATAATCAAATAACATTTTGTTTCTCAATTGTTGCTTTTCTTTCAGTAAGTTATACTTTTTTGCTATTGTTATTATTCCTGGATGTTAACAAACATACACTCAGTTTCAGTTTTCTAGCAGACTCTTTCCAGGATTCAGAACAATTGACATGTGTTCAGCTTGCTTGGACTTCTCTTGCTTCCCAACATAAGACAAAGCACTAAAGCACCAACTTTGCTATAACTAGAACAAGAGCTTAAATGTAGACATATAGCTATGGGCTTTTTGAATCAGGGATTCCCAGCTCCAAAAATCAGATGGTCAATATTTTCCAGGAGGGTAATCCATTTTTAATTTTAAGATTTCCAGACAATACAAATTAAACATGCAACACATTGCTAATTTTACACTTTTTTTTTCATCCCATATGTGATTAAAATACAACTGGTTTGATGGGCTCATATGTGCAGACGCCATAATCCTTCCTCATGTGACCTCACAGCAGAACTATGTCAGCTCTTGGCTGCCAAATCTCCCACTCCAGAGCATCCCTATTATGTCTCATTCGCAGTTCATCTTTTTTCCTTATTTTCTACCCTCATACTCCCTTGAGGGTGCAGCTGTGCTAACTGCTTTTTGCATTTACGCATTCAACCCAAAGTGTTAACTTCTTCCACCATAAAGCCACACATGCCATTGCCATCTATGGAGCCTTCTCCTTATTTGATTTTTAATTCTGTCTTAAAGGAGCTATTTTGTGGTCAAAGACACATCAGCCTATTTTCCTTTCCATACTGAGGAGGGAAGTGCCTGGCCTTCTCAGAGAAGGTCTGTGGAATGTCTAACCTTTTGGTTCACCATGTGTCCTGACTAGCTGTCATGCATCCGCTTGGATATTGCTGCTTGACACGGGAAGCTGGAAGTAAAGGCACACAAGAGAATGAAGACAATAGAGGCATGGAAGTTTCTAAAATAGTCAGACAATGGCACCTGACAATGGCACCTAACAATGGCACAGACTCCAGGTTTATGTGACATATATGCTTGAGACAGTGGTAAAGGATGGAGGCTACCTATTTAACCCTAACCTTTTAGAACTGAGACAAGGACTGTAGAGGTGGGAGTTGGACCTCAGTTCAGGAGAGGTCCCAGTGAGGTGAATGCATCCTCCTCCTTGCCACTGACTATCTAGTGAGCTGGAGTCCAGGATCCAGTCTGAACCTCTCATTGCTGTCTTGGATTTGGATCCAATAAGAGACATTTAAGTCCATCTCAGGCTTCCACAGTGAGTGCTTTGAAAACCAGTAGGACCTATGTCAGACCAGTTTATTGTGTGCTAAGGAGCAGCTGGCATCAAAATTATCAGTAGAAGGAAGACCTTCCATTAGGTATTTATGGGGCAACTTGCCTCAGGACAATGGCTTTCTCCTTTCCAACTCCTTTAAATTCTTTCTAATTCCATTAAGGATTGGCTGGAGTAAATCCTTTTCACCCTTTCCAAACTTCTCAAGGATTTTGTTTTAATTTCTCATATAAGGGAGAAAAGGTTNTGAGAGTGATAATTTAAATCTTATCCAGTCTCTGAAAGGGACCAGTCCATGACAGTTTTGTTTTTTCTCTGCATTGCTGAGAAACCTGAGGCAGCAATAGTAGTATAGCTGCTGGTTAGATCTAGGTCTGTATCTAATGTAGGCAAAAATGTATTGGTTAAAAGTAGTGCTGACGACAATAGCATAGATGACATTTTCTATTCAGTTGCCAATAAGCACTTTGGACTTGACTTTCTGCTCCAATTTTACACTGGTTTAGCTTCAGTAGAGTTACACTGACATGGAGTCCATGTGACACAGCAAAAATCAATTCTTTCATTTGCAACAGGACCTAAATTCAACCACAGGTAAATATTCATATAAATTTTCTTTCCGGTTAAAGAACAAACAAAACACCCCTAACAAAAAGTATTGTGTGGTTTGTACCTGGTAAGTAAAACCAACTGCTGTGGTTGGGCCCCTATATTTGGGGTGATCTTAAAATAGCCCATCATTTCTTAGTTAGTATTATGAAACAGTAGCAAGAAAAATAAGCAGAGTATTGCTTCACTTTTGTCTAATTACTCTGGCAGACGAAGGTGTGAAATGATTAGCCAGTAACATATGGGCTTGAGCTTGGACAGGTTCCCAGTGAGAATTCTATTTATTCCAGGCATATTTTATCATTTAATTTAAGGGCGTTAATCCGTGGGTGAGCCTCTGCCTGCCGCTCTCTCACTTGCTTTCTCTCGCTTATCAAATATATTCCTAATCTTAATCATTCTTTCCTGTGCTTACATGAAAACAGTGTAAATAACCCCCTGGCCTGATGCTGATGACACTGGTGGTGGGGAGTTGTATGGTGATGTGGAGCCTGATCTTCATATGACAGCCATAAAACTGAGAAATTAATGTTGGGTACAATAAGGAGAGCTTAACAATGCTCATCATATCTATGAGTCCCATAATGAAAAGAAGGTGTCCTTTGCTTCCCCTCAGAAACACATTCTTTGGTGCTGTGAATGGGGCTGTATCACTATTGCTTTACTTGAACACAGAAGCAGCCTCTTAGCTTGCTAAATATAGGCAGCATAGGAAGGCACACCCACTCAAATACCATTTTTTCCACTTCTAATTTAGTAGCAACATTCCCCAGTTAGCTATATTTAGCTTGCATTTGAAGTGCCTAAAGTACTTGCATTAAAACAAGCATGTGTGTATTCTCTTCATCCAGCCAGTCAAGACCACAAACAAGAATTGCATCGTTTGTCGTAATAATGAACAACTTTGCATGTGCTCATTCATTTAATCCCCAAGTGCTCCGGCTGTGTTTACTGGAGCTCTGTAGCCAGCACATGACAGTGCATGGTGTAAAAAGACAATGTTTCGGTTTTCGAATGTGGGAAACTTAATCCCTAATCTGGATGCTCCAAATTGCCACTTAGACATGCAAATGTCAATTTTATGCACACGAGTGCCAATTTGAGTGTCCAAATGCATGACTTGGACATCACATTAAGGCACCCGTTGGGTTGTATCGCTTGTTTTATCTATCTGAGTGCATATTATGAGCTGTGAGTAATTATGCTCTGTTCCATACAAGTAAATCAATTCATTCAAGCACCTTTCCAGAAGAAAGTGATTTCAGCACAGCAGAAAATATTAAAAACAAGCAGCTGGCCATACATCAGTGTCACACTCACCTAGGTGCCCCTTCCACTCCCCATCAGCACCACACAAATTGCTGGCACCTGAGAGCTTCCATTTACCACAATTTCTAAAAAGTATCCTAATCTGAGCACAGCCATTTGGGAGCCCTGTCCCTGCTGCTGCATTGTGCTCTGCCTGCTGAGATCCCTGAGCCCAGTGGATTATTTGGGGTGCACCCAAGCAGGCAAGGCAGGAGCCGCACTGTGCCTGGGACAGCCAGCAAGCCCGTGCTGTCGGGGAATCCAGGACTTGCTCGCTCCACACATGCCAGGACGCTAATGGACATCTTAGAATAGGATTTTCCCCCCCCTCCCCTTTCAAAATAGTGTTTTAGCAGCCTTGAGAAAATGAGACTAGATAATACCCACCATGCTTTTCCCCGAGACTCCTTAAAATGCTGTAGGCAGAGAGGTGCATGCAGAGGCCACTTTAACCCCAGCCTTTTCTGAGCAACAATGTCTAATATCTCTTTCACATCACAGCAGAGATTGTAAAATGAGGTGTAATTTGCAGTTTTAAGAGGGTGAGGAAAAGAGCAGCCAAAAACTGGAAGCTCATTCTCTTCCCAGACAAGAACTGCACAATGTGTTACCTGTTTATTTTCTTCACTCTTTGCCTGACCGAAATGACTGTTTTAAAATTTCCAAGGAAAGAAAAGAACCACCTGGAAATTACTCCCGAAACAAGCTCATACTGTTTGTCTGGGGATTTGCTTGAGTTTTAATAGACATTTTCTTTGTCTCGGTTGCTTTCTGTAGACATGCCATAGTAAAAGCCCTGTTCCTACAGGCACCCTCACAAAGAGAGTCAAGGTGGCAAATGAGAAAGAAATATTACCTGGTATATGCCAGGCTGCTTCCAATGCCGGATGCAAATGCTGCAGACACTCACAGCTCTGCAAGGGGTGTGATTGAAAGCATAAGCAATACTTTCTCTCCCTTTCCTGGGCAGGAGGTCTTGGGAAGGCTGGAAAGCGGGAGATGCCAGCCCACTGTTAATGCCAACTGAGCTCCCATAGAACCCCAAACCACACAGGGACTGAAAGTGCTCAATTCTTGGAGTCCACTGTGCTTATGCCCAGCTTGCTATTCCTCTCATGAAGTAGACCTAGTGAAAATTCACCCTAATTTCCTATCACAGTGTGGGCCTGGTCCTGGAAAAGCACCACGTATTCTGTAACATTACCCTGTCCTGAATGGAGCGAGAAATGAGCCAGACAAGGGCTGAGTGGACTCCCTTGCAGTGAAGCCAGCACAGAGGCAAGCAATCTGTGTCAACTGCAGCCCAATGAATGCAGTGGTGATCTCCCAATACATATATTTTGGTGGGGGGGCCACAATGATTAGCATCTCTTCATGATCTAGTTCCCGAGCTCCTTCAGCAATGTCAAGACAAAGATAAGCCCATACATAGCAAAATCATAACTGCACATGCATGTGTCATTAATTGCTATAAGCACAAATAGAAGGGAATCAAATTTAATGTAAATGTTAGTCAGCCAATAACTCTTTGCATCACCTAAATTTCATTTCCTCTTAAACAAACAAAAGAAAAAGATAATAAAAGTGAGCTACAATTCCCCAGCCCTGCTATGCTTCCTATCTTTCCTTAGAGATTCAGGGCCTTGGCTCATTAAAGCTATTTTCCTTGCATGTGCTCTTCCAATGCAGAAACAGAATCAATATAGTACATATTACGTGACCCATCAGAACAAACAGTTCAAACTCTCATTACCAGACATTTGTGGCAACCAATTTTTAGATCAATACTCTGTGAAAGAATACTTGTAAAACAATATAATAAAAAGTTACAGGTGCTTTAATTTTCTCATGGAAAATATAGAGTGAATATATTTATCTAGCAGCCTTTTCTCTACCCAACATTCATGTTAACTTCTGATATAAAACTGCAGAAACTTTCTTCACTGCAAGCAGAAATGAGTTGATCCATATGCACTGACACTGCAATGGCAGAACACACTGTACCTTCAGTTCTTCCTACTGGCTTATTCACAAGAAGCGTTACAGAAGTATAGCCCAGTTTCTAGACTAACTCTACTATGCTATTCTCCAGAACATGAACTAAAATCAGAAGTCTACCACTGCTGGGGTGGAGAAAGGGGTTCTCCTCTTCCTGCTGCTAATTCTCATTGAGATGTGGACAAGAAGATGGGGCAGGTTAGCAGAAGAAGTCAGAAAAAGAACATGCACCTTTTATCAGCCAAGCAAAGTGTCAGCTTTCTACGAAGTGTAAATCACCTTCTTTTTTCTATAAATTTGTGCCTTTGGGGAGGATAGTGCAGTAAGAAAGCATGCTTCTTCCTCTGCAGCAGTTCAAAGGCTTAGTGTAATCTGTGGAAGTTGTCCTCTGCTGTCGGTTTGTTGAAATAGGGTTTAGATTAGAGCCCAGCCTCAGGAGCCTTCAGCACTGAAACAAATGACCATAAGCCCTCAGAGAGACTTTCCCACAAAGTTTTATTACTTTCAGATTAACTCTGAACACTTACAAATAGAGGTCTGAATATGCACAAATTTAACTTAGCTGTTCCGGTTTTAATAACAGGATTGATATTGGCGCTTCATGAAGGAATTTAGGAACGTGACATTGTCTGACAAATTTACTTAAGCAGAGCAGAAAATTTGGTAGTTCCTGCTATTTCTGCAAGGCTTGACTGTGGAAACAATGAACACTAATGGGAAGATATGACACAAAATTGACATTATAATGTTTTTCAATAGTCTTGAGAGAAGCATCCAGAGTTGTCATAAGTAAATGTGTAGAAAAGCATGAAGTTAAACATGGAACATATGTGCAGAGGCTTTCAAATATACAAATGAATGTCAGTCCAAGTCTCAGGGGCTAAAGCCACTTTTCCCTTTGGAAAAACTGGACTACTCATTAACTTGTTCAAGGCCAAAAATTAGTCATTGGATAAATTAAATTAAACTCACTTGAAATGGAATTAAAATGATGGAAAACTGCTGAATATAGTTTTTGTAACAATTAGAGTTGCTCTATGAAAATTAATGAAAAGCTCCATCTTAATCAAGTCTTAGTCCTGTCAGCATCCCTCTTTGTCGTTCTCTATTGTCATTTAAATAGCTAATCTTCCTCTTTTTGTTGCCACAGTTTCTACCCTTCATATCAGCTAGTGTTGGTTTGCCTCCAAGTTCCATGACAGTTAATTAAACAGTTTGGAAAACCAGCTGATTTAGGCTTCCTGTGGCTGAAGGAAAGCAGATACACTCATCAGGAACAGAAAACATATAAAAGAGTCGACTTGCTATTTTTATAAAACTGGGGAAGGTAGAGCTCAAAACAGCCTCTTAGGTCCACTAGTTCATCTCTCCAGAATTGTTTCCAACAGGAATAGTTTTTATGGTTTTAAGTAATCTAGTTTTAAGAATCCTAAGTAATGAGGCTTTCATAATGTTGCCAATTTATTCTGATTACTCCTTTCATAAAACATATCCACAAACTCGTCTCCTTTTTACTATTTTTTTCTTTTTGCTGCTGTTGGAAACAGTATAAATAATAATACTTATTTTAGATAACATAAATATACAATATAAATAACTTCAAGCTGTGTGAAATATAAACATCGTGCTGGGTAAAAAACATGCCTTTATATGTGTGCATAGGAGCTTTCTGAGCTATCCATCAACATATGTCACACCTCATAGATTCTTTAGCTTTCCCTCAATGAATGCCATTAACATATTCAGAGGCAGCTTTATCAAGAGAGAGGAACCGATTGCATGAATGACCCAATTAACTAGAATCTCTCTAGACTTCTGTAACAAACCATTCTGTACTGACCTGTTACAGAGATGCCTGGATAAAAGTAAAGCTATGCCCATGCTGACAACGTATTGTCTAAGCTATATGTATCCCTAGGCTAGTAAAATGGTATCCTCTTTCCAGGTACTACTGTAAAGGAAGGAGGATGGAAGGAGGGACTGAGTCATCCCAATAATAGGAATAGATCTTCCTCAATCTTTTTCCCAAAATTCCAAGAAGAAAAATCTTATAACTCTTAGCTGAAATTTATTTTTAAAAGATCATAAAATTTACAAATACACATGCAAAAAATAAAAATAAAAAAAATCTATATATATATAAGCCTAATGCAGCACCTTTAGAAACTGTTTTTGTGCTTTGCTGGCAGGGGAGCAGAGCAAAGGAAGGGACAGGATTTCTAGCAAGGGATCAGACTTTGAACTGGGACAGGGGGCACCTGAAAAAGGCTCCGTAATCACACCAGCAAGTGAAAAAGATGGGCAGTCTTTGCTCCTCCTATAATACATACAGCAGTATTTAAAAAGGTACAGAGGTGAGAAAGCTGCACAGTGAATACAGCCAGCCTGTCTGTGCAGAC
>VXAA01006137.1:937727-1020175 GCA_013399115.1 Anseranas semipalmata | reverse complement strand
TTGTATCCCTCTCACATTTGAAACAGCACATGCTTGTGACTGAATACAACTCATCCAAGATGTCTAGCACTATCACCAGCTTCTACACTTAATCACAATAACGCATTCTTCCATTAGTCACTCATATCAAAAGGATAATAATACTTAAAAGAAATACCTTATTTTCCAGAGAGCTCACTATTACTTAGACAGTTCTTAACATGACTATTTTGTTGGCTATTGCATTGCAACGTAGGATGCAGTGACTTTGAGCAATGACTTGCTCTTATCTTATATTTGTGAAGCAAAATTGTTTCCTGATGTAAATTAGTGGCTTGTACGAAGCACAAAACCTATGGATGCTAGCAAAGCATTTATTTTATTAAGCTAAACAGACCATGCCAGATGCATTCAATGACTAATACAGCCCAGTGAGGATGGAAACCAACAACAATAACAACAACAACAAATTGTAAAAGAGCTCGTCTCCTAATCAGCTCAGGAAGTTTGACAGTACTGAAATTTGCCCTGAGTAGTAATACGTACTGCTGGAATGTATCATTTCACAGAGAGATGTAGAGGAAGTAAAGAGGTACGAGGCAGGCAAGGCCTGTGTTATAATTCATACTTCAATGAAATTTAATTTACAGATTGGCTGATGTTTTCCAATTATCTGAAAATTGTCACATACTAGATAGCAGCAGAGCACACAGTACACGTTATAAACAGCACGCACCACCAAAGGACGTATGCCCATTTGTGTTTTAGTAGAAATCCAAACCTCTGACAGCTTGAAACAAAGCCCCCTTTGTGGTTTCATGGGCTGTAGATATAGTTATTGTGCTTTCAGAGCAGGCTATGAAATTTCTGACAGAGAGGAATTGGCATTGTCACACCTGCTTGAGCCATCAAGGAAAACTGAAGGCCGTGCTTCTCCTGCTTCAGGCATTTATCAACACAACAGGGTCACAAGGTCTGAGATGCAGCTCTTTTCCCTTAATTTGTTTTTCCTTTTGCCTTGGGATAAGCCCCCTTTCGAACACCATTGGTTCCAAAAAGGATCTCTGAAGCAAACTAAAAACAGAGCAGTCACTTGCAACAACTTTGTGCTATCTTAATATAGCATTTATAGTAAAGTATTTTCAGTATAGCTAATATACCCTTCTGAAGGCTGAAGAAACAAGTATAATTTACAGGAAAAAACAAGCCCTTACATTAGGATTTGGCAGCATTTTTAGGTAATCTCTGAATTTCTAAATTAAAAAAAAGTAATGTTTTAAATATTCGGTTCATACAGACTTGCAACTCTCTGGCCCTGCTCCCCGCCCCGTAGCTTACAAATCCTGCAGCTGGAAGTCTCACCTATCCACAAGAGACACATCTTCCACAACTGACAGGCCTCTGCCTTACTTCCCATAGGAAGGCTTCCGCACTCGTGGGAATACAGGCTGGGTCTCCCTCCAATTCCCCCGATCCTAAAGACGCTGCTTTGCTCTACCCTGTTAACCACCATAAAGGTCTCTTACAGAAAGAATGTGAATTTGATTACGATGCATCACACAGACCTAGGAATATGAGTCAGCATGGTTCGTCCAACTGCAACCAGCATCTCATGATGAAAACCACAAGGGGAATCGCAATAGTGACCCTACTTCAGGCTCCAGATTAAAAAAATAAAAATAAAATAAAAAAATATATGTTTCAAGTAAGTGAGGGCTAAACTTTAGGTTTAACTAACCAGTGAGGTAATTACTACAAGCAAATATTGTTTTCAGGTCCAGACCTAAGCATCTCCAAAATATCTGAATCTGTTCTTTTGGTTAAGGTATGCTTCTAATAATTACTTACACGTTGTATATTTAAAGGATTACAAAAATAATATAAGAAATAGGCACTTATGAGATGGGTGTTTATTCTCAGTATTCTCCCTGTAATGAGATGCAATATTCTTATTTCAAGGTCAACTCTTTGGTTCAGTGGTGTCAAGTGCCCTAGAAATGCCACCAACTAGGCACACTTATCAATAAAAATCAGCCAGTTGTTTTGAGCAATTTTTACAGTAGGTAGCTCTTCCAGAATGCAAACTTAACAGGGTGGCAATGATGCCTGTATTCATGTCCCCCACTCATTTAAAAGATCACTACATTTCTTCTTCATCACATTTAAAATACGAATGAATTTCACATATTAGATTGAAAGCCATGAGCAATTATAGAAAAAATACGAGCCAAATGTTGTTATCACTATATTAGAAAACTGGAGTATCATTACTGTGGTAACATAGCAGAAATGGTCCTGTAATTGACACAGGATAGATAGCTGGAAAGGAAAATAATGAAGCTGCCCAGGGTGAATTTGAAGCGGCAAAGTCTTTTAACTAAAGACAAAATAATTTGAAAGTTTTAGCTAAGAAATAATGGGAAAATGAACAGAAGCCTACCACAGAAATAGCTTGTGTAGGCTTAGATAAAAAATAGAGCAACTGAGACTTGAAGACAGCATTGGCAGTGATTAGAAAAGTACATACAGAAAATTAGAGAAAATGACAAAACGTTATGCATAGGTGCTGCCCTCTTTCAAGCCATCATTTTCCATGGAGTTGTTCAGAAACTGAAGTGTGAGTTGGGAAAGGGGGTGAAGAAATGAGACTGCACCATTGCAGAGGCAATCTTCCTTTACTGAAGAGTAAATCATCTCTAGATTCATGCTTTGCTGTGGTGCTGGGGCGCATAACTAGTTATCTGCACTGTTCTCTTTCTTCATTTGTCAAACCCTGGCTGGCAATACAGGCACAAATCACAGCGTGTCCAAGCCCTGCACATGTGCATCACCACTGCTAAACACCTTCATGACAAGTCCCCAGGCACTGGACTTAGCACCCATGCACAGCAGTGCCAGTTGGTAACAAATGTGCAAACGAACAGAGCGCATGTTTTGCAGCCCAGACCTGCTGAGCTTGTTGCGTAGCTGCAGTTCAATAGAGCAGATGATCTGGGTATAGGGAATGGCGTTTCTCTGCAATCCTCAGTTAAAACTACCGTCTCAAGGGAGCTGCCAAACGATCTGAAGGACTGGTTACATCACTAAGTTAATCTTTTCTCATATTTGGCCTGGACGAATTTCTGAGAAAGTAAGAGTACACCTCTGGGACGATGTGTATGGCATCTCTAAGCCTGTTACTGGGACCAGTAGGATTCATTTACACTGTCACCACCGTTATTTTGCTTATCACACCTCAATCTTTCAGCCAGCTAAATCCTTGAAACAAACGGGGAAGAGAAATAGAATCATGTAAGCAAAATAATGTTCTGCGCTCTACAGCCATTTTGCGAACTGTTCACACCAATTTCAATGCCAAAATTGTGTGAGCATTGTAACGGAGGTGGCTTGGCGATAGTCCCATTTGATAACAGGGTGGTTTGATCACAGACCTTGTGCTTGGCTCAGCTTGATCACCCGGCCTGGGATTTGAGTGGGATGCAGAGGTGACTTCATTCTCCCTACAAGCATTCCTTATTCAAGAGTAAATCATCTTCTGATGTAAGAGAAAACAGCCTCAGAGATTCCCTGTTCTCTGTCTGCTTCCTAAGGGGTCGTTCAGTTGGTGGCAAGCTGCCCCAGACACCCCTGCTTCTGGGTCCACTTCCCCAGTGAGAATGAAGTGGCCTGGGGCTACAGCTCTGTCCTGTACCACCACAGTACACTCTCACAGGGATCTTCAAGCTGCTGTCACCTCCCTTTTGCCCCTTCACAAAGGTAATCTATAAACTGGAACAGCACAAAGGGCAACATTTGAAAGAATGTAGTAATTTTGGCACATCGTGCATGCTGAGCAACAATATGCCTCGCTTCCTCATAAGAAATTGTTGCAGTAGTAATATATTTTTAATCAGCTAATCCTACTGGTCCCAGATTTCTGCAGATTGTCCAGTCTTTGCCTAGATTTTCATTTGCTCCAAATTTGATTTTCTATGAATTGGTGCAGATGTGCTTGCAGAGGGATGTTTCATGAATGTATGCTGCTGACAACTAAAATGTTGTCAGGAGTGCTACAGTCTTCTTAATGGATGATCCTTTTCTGAAAGATGCATTTAAAACCATCAGCAATACCCACAATCAAGTATATATAATACACATATACAATAGAAATATCCTTTCCTACAACAGTTAGAGAAGACCTCAGATGAAAGTTTCCGAACTTGATAATAGGCATACGTATTAGCAGCCTACAGTATCTGTTCACTCAGTGTTAAAATTGAAGATGGGTACTAATAACCATATCATTTGCTCCTCCCTCTTCTCTCCGCTCTTTTTAATATCCATTAAAATACGTCATACAAGATTTTTCCTTCATTGTTTCTACCCCAAGGTTAAATCTTTTTATTTCCATCCAGGAGCTGAAAATGGAGTTTTGAAATAAGCAGTGCTGGTTGAAGGATTGCAGCAAGGTTGGATGAACAATTAAGAAAATGGCTGGACTATCCAGCTGAATAATCATTTAGATAATGATTGCTGTCTTGGAACATTTTATGAGGTATGGAATAAAAGGAAAATCAAAAGGAATTCCCTCTGAAAAGATGTTTGGCATAGCTGAGTGCTGCAGCAGCATATCTGAATGATAAAGGATGTTTGCTAAGACAAAAGCAGTATTCTTTGCTACAGAGGAGGAGGATTTAATTTGTTGCTTTTCTTTCCCCCTCCAGATTTACATTTCAAATGCAAAGTGTTGCTTTCTTGGATGCTCAGTTACTGTTTGAAAGGATATGCTCCAAGAGAAAAATGAAGGACCAAATAGTGCTTTCACCTTTGTTGTGCCAGAGCACAGGGGCAGAAACAAGCTGCAGAGAGGATGTACTTGGGAAGTCCTTACAGGAGGAAACAATCTTTGTGCTGATTCTCTCCAAGGCAACGAATAACAGCTGGAGGCAGAAAGAATATGGGCTATAAGCTGTTTTTGATTACCTGGTTATCTGGACGTATAGACTTCCTGGGGCAGGTATAATACTATTGCATACCCTCATTTGAATGTTTTAATCCAATAGTCTTTCTCTGAGAAGTGGGATTCCAGACCCAATAACTACATTTTTTTCTCAGAGAGCCCAATTTTAACCTTTATGTTTCACTCACAGCTGCCGTCAGACACTGAGTTGTCATAGACATGAATGCACTGAAATCCTTAAGTATTTGTTACTGTGGCACTGCCTTTTGCAGCCCATCAGTTTTCTCAATTAAGTTCATAGATTTTTATTACTTGGCATAAATTTATATCTATTATTGTATGTTGAATTGGTTGTAATTTGTTGGCTTTTTTAATAATAGCTTACTAATCAAATTCCTGGACTATGCTTGTTAATACAGTAGGTTCAAATTTCTCATGTTTTAAAAATCTGTTATTTTGGATTGGAGGGGAAGAAGTCCGTTGTTTTGCTTCAATCTCCAGGAGAACCAAGACCCCCCTTTTAGTTAACCTTAATGAGCCAGCAGTCTATCCCCAAAGCCTGAATGACATTTTTCTGAAATAGTTCAGGCAGAATATATTGAACATGCATCCTTTGCAATATAGTTGCTAACAAAAGTAAATATTTCAAATGACCTTTGCCAGGCCCTGTGTTTACCAGGGGTATTAATTAAACTTCCATAAAAAAAAGTCCACAAAGGATTACCTGAGAGCCAGGAATAACCTCCCTCTGACATACCTGGCCTGTTTTGGGTGTCATTTAACTGACAGTACAAGCTGTTTGTGACCTGTCACCCTTTTCATTACTCGATCTAAAACCTCTGTGTTCTTGTCTTAAAACTCTAGACAGAACTGTAGACCTCTAGTTTAGCAATAGCAATTTTCCATTTCGCTCAGCGTGATGCAAACCATCAGACGCTGTGAAGGTGCTAAGACATCCACTTTAGCTGGTTAACATTGTGTTCCTTGTGGTCCTGATTAAAGAAGATTAAAAGAAAAATCACTTATACCCAATGATCTATCTATCGAGCTAAGATTAATTTTGCAACAGCTTCATAAGTCCATTCTTTAGCATTTGTCTATAGCCTTACGATTTTGGATGAGAGAGGTAACTCCTAAAATGCCTGGAAGTATGCCATCGTTTTGAC
Organism: Anseranas semipalmata; assembly: GCA_013399115.1. NCBI lineage: Eukaryota > Metazoa > Chordata > Aves > Anseriformes > Anseranatidae > Anseranas > Anseranas semipalmata. The sequence goes on along the minus strand of VXAA01006137.1, from coordinate 1,014,091 downwards.
TGTAAGAGGTGTATCCTATTCTACACATCATTAACTTAGCCTATAAGCTCAACATCCTACTTTCATTATTTCAGTAGGACTGAAAAAGGAGAACAGAAAGCAGCGGCAACTATCTTCGGATCCTCACGCCTCAGATGAGAATATTTTGACACATACTTTTCTGTCATTGATAAGTGGCCTGACTTGGAAATGGCAAAGCCAAGAAAACCAAATGACCATAAGTGATATCTTCCTTGAAAATAGAACTGAAAGTAAGTGTAATCTCATAATCTCGTTAGTCTATAGAGACAGTAAAACATGTGCAGCACAATATAACCTCCTTCGTGCCTTCCACTGAGGAGCCTTCCTTACCTGGAAGGACCAGTGACTGTCACTGTGGCTATGAGAGTTTGTATTAGCTGAAGCTCCATCCTGGAAGTCTTGCAAACAAGATTGTTTTTTGTTATGCTATGTGTGGCCCCAGGTCACACTTATCTAGAAAGATCACACTTGCATGTTTGTCTACAAAGTTCATGAATTTAAGGTACAGGAAAGTGTGCTTCTGTCATTGCTGCAATCTTAAATGAGACCTGCCTTTGCAAATACCTTGCTCCTATCACGTGCCAGACTTTGCCCACTGGACTTTACAGAGCAGGGATGCGTGATTCTGTATAAACTTCATGAAGATCTCTAAGTCTGCATTCCCATTAAAGTTTTAAACTCACAACAGACAGGAGCTGAACAGTTCGTCTAATTCATTAATCCAATGTTTTACATTTTTATTTGAAAAGGAGTGTCAAAACACGCTAAAATTGGATATAAAGAAAACAAAGGGTGGAAACAAAAGCTTAGAGAGACAGATAATCTACTCCAAGATAGGAACAAATTCAAATCTCCTGTGAATACTTCGGAGAGAAAAACATACTGGAGAGTTTAAATGACTAACTGAACCTAATTTCTTTTGTTATCACTCTCAATAAGCAGAGAGATTTTTTGTTTTACTCTCCCTTCATGTATTTATGGAATACTCTTTGTGGCAATTTAAAGATACATGTTCTTCTGAGAAGACTGAATCATTGGCCTTTTTACAATTATCCAGTTTATAAGAGAGAAGATTGAATCAGACCTCCACAGTAGGGAGTGACAAATGGAGTTTTCTCCTAAAATGATTCCTTGTTGAATCTCGTTGCAATAAAATTATGATTAAACCACAGCAACAAGGAGGCATATGTGTACAGGGACCACTATTTCACATAAACAAATCTATAACTCTCTGTATTTTATTTTGATCACAACTATCATACAAATGTTCTCCTGGATGACGTCTTGGATCCAATAGGGAGATAAGTGGGGATAGGTGCTAATGTCTTGTCAAAGTTATATAGATTCTTTTTGAAAAAGACATCTAGTTTAAGTGCTCAATGCCAACTGAAACCTTATAACCAAAGGCAATAATTGCTTGCTGCTGATGTGCATCCATGAATAATTGAAGGACTTGCCTTTCTCTAGCCTTACATTGGCTCCCAGGATTGAAGGGACCCAGGTTTTGCATTTATTAAATAGATCTAATCTTGTTTTTATTTAATTTCCATTTTTATTGCGTTTCTCTTCTCTGTTCTCATTCATGTTAACATCCTTTCCCTATTGTTACACAGAGAGCTGTGTGTATAGCCGCACCAAAACAAAAAGGTGCTCTTGTTTCTAGTGCTTGCATTTCCTTAAAAAACACAAATTGGTGGGTTTCCAGGGGAATCAGCCTGAAATATCTATAGAAGTGCTCTTCTACTTCCAAAATGGCATTTACAACAAATCACACTAGTCAGTAGGGTTTCCTTGTAAATTAAGAAAGTCCTCGTAACAAGGACTTGTTACAAGGAAATGTGTTACATTTCACTTTTTTTTTTTTTTTTTTTTTTTAAGTCAAGAAACTGCAGTTATGATAAGTTAAGCTTCCTTTTCTTTATGCAGACATAGAATGTGCTACAGGCTAGCAAGCTGATGTTTCTCCTACGTGTATTAAGTCCAATGGCCAAAGAGGTATGTTTATTCTTGAGATATCCTTATCAAAACCTCTGCATGTGATTTTTAAAAGAGCATTTTACCTTATCAGTAGAGCAAGAGTTATTTTAGCATTCAAGAGAAAAGAAAGAGCCTGAAGATAATTTTATTTACACACACAAACACCCACACACATAGAGAGAGAGATAAAATATACAAATGTTATCTTTTATATCTGTTTAGTCTCAGACAAAGGTTGTTAACAGGTACTCTTCGTTGTATGCATAGACCAACTACACATGCCAATACTGGAAGGAATTTCACCCTTTTCTAAACACCTGGTACTAAACAACTGAGTCCTTATCTGGGGCTTTCTCCAGCTTCCATTTAACTCAGAGTCAAAAGTGTCAAGAGGAAGAATATTAGATTCATTATACTCTTTAAAAATATGCAAAGTGCTATATACTTCAGCTGTTAACCACTGCTAAATGCAACTTAACAGACTAAATGAATGCAGCATGTAAAATTTATGTATGTCCTTGCAGTTCTTTAAGAATATGCTATACATAATTTAAAGAATAGTAATGTTAGACTTTTGGTAGCCTTTCAGAATGAAGGATTAATTATCTGGGACTAGAAAATAGCTGAATATGCCAACACGGCTTTCTCACTCTTTTTGAGCAGTAATTTAAGAAAAGTTTTCCACATCGTGTTTGAAACCTTATTTTTACAAGCACTCCCTTAGAAATACAGAAAAGAAAAAGCTCTAAAGTATAAATGGATTAAGACCAAAGAATTAGTTTTTTTTCTCTACCTCATCCCCCTTTTTATCTTATAAATTATCAGTTCCAAGTAAGAGAAATAGATATACAATTCTTAATTAAAGAGGGATGAAGTAAATACTTAGGATTTTTCCTCTGTTCACGTGCAATTTGCAGGTAAAATAGAAGTTACTTCAGTGGCTCTGGACATCACAGTAAGCTTCTGGTGCCTACTTCACTAAATACTCACTAGAGTAATTTTTATAGGAGATGTTGAAAAGGACTCTCTGCTCAAAATCACTTGTCATTTCATGGTCGGGACATTTACTTTTAGTATTGGACCAGTTGATTCAAATCTCTGCTCCTGACCAGGTTGGAAAGGGATATCAAAACATCAGATGAGTATTCTGGTGTGTGGCGAGAGGGGCAACACTGGCTTCTCTCTCATTTTTGAGGAGAGATGGGTACCGCTTGCTCACCTAACTGCATGCAGGAAAGGAATCCCAAGACAATAAAATGGCACAGACACAGAAACAGTCACAGTGCAATAACAAAAAATGTAAGTGTTCATGCCCTTGATCAGAGAGAGGCATAACAGCATGAAAAAAACAGATAAACTACCTTGCATTTGCCAAATTTATCACAGGAAAAGAGCACGCACATGGAAGGTTATCACAAAACCAGCTGCTTTCGCTACATCGGCAGCAAGTTACTTCCCGGTAACTGTATCTCAAAGCCTCACCTACTTTCCTGGGCATGATTTAAGCCACGACCTCTCCTGAGGACTTCTAGAGGCTATCTCAGATATCCCTCTGTTCAGTGCAATTGAGTTTTTTATTATGTACGCCAGCTCTGTGCGTAAAATTTTCTTTTTGCTTTGCACAGGAGAGTGTAAGTCCCTTACACAGAGGCACGCTCACTGGACAGCCCAGCCACCGAACGGCGCGCACTGCAACACTGCAGCGAGGCCTTTGTGGGGAGCAGCAAGCACTTTACCTGCTTTTGAAGCAGTGTACGGAGGCTCCGAAAGTTCTATCTGTCCTACAAATATCAAACAGCCTATGTACATTGTGCATGCATACCTACACAAAGACATTCGGCAACCTGCTTTTAAAATGCTGAGTGTAAACACATTACATTAAGCAAAAGTAGAAAACAATATTTTTGATGGAGGTTGTTTTGATCTGGGCTGCTGCCTTGCCTAGCAGATCTGGAGCCTATTGATAAGAGCGCTCTGTCCTTGGGCTGATAGCTGAACACATGACATTTTTGCTAATGCTGTTAATCTCATTAGATATCTGCCCACAAGTTTTTACACAGCAAAAAGAGTCAGAGAGTAGAATGGGTATGGATTTCTTGTTAACTTGTGAGACTTTGTTCCCATCTTTGGAGCATTCACAGACACCAAAATGAAACAGTTTATACTCTGCAAAACCCTGTAAGCCCAGCATATCTTACTACATAAAGCAATTCCAACTCATTCAATGGAGTAAAGGCTACTTTCAATTTGTTAGAATGGTGCATAGATCGTTTTCCATAGAAGAATTTAGGTTATTTCAATAGACTGTTCACATTTAGCTAAGTTGTCACCATCTGTTCCACCTTACAATTACAAATGCAAACATTGGTCACAGTTTCAGTTGGGGTATATTCCCTGTCCTGCATAGTGCAAGACATATATCTGTCTTCTGGGGAGAATTTAGGCCCAAACTAGCAAAACTTTCCAATTCTGGTACTACAAATTCTTTGATGAGACCATAGCAGTTTTTAGATTAAAATGCAGTGTTTGTGATGAGCACTGCATAAGGACAATGTGTGTAAGTGAAGCTTGAGAGTACCAGTCTACTTGTGTGCCTGATATATCATAAAATCCACCAGTGAAGAAAACAACTCTAATGCAAAAAGCCTCAAAGGGGATAATGTGATATATTCTCCTTGCCTTTTCTAATATTATAAAATTATACACACACACAAAAAGAAAATGAATAATAACTCAGCATGCTGAGAATCTAAATAATGCTCACTCTCTTTCTGAGACTATGGTGCTTTAAAGAATTAACTTCAAAGCATGAGTCCAATTAGATCTCAGCCCTTTTGTACAAGGAAGCTGTTGCTTAACAGAATTGGCATCTGCAAAAAATCAATACACTTTTCTTTTTAAAGGAGCACCTCTTTCAGGTGTTTTAAAAAATTAAAATGAGTTCTCATAAGGAAGCCCAGAAGTGTTTCCCTGTTCGTATCTTCTTTCTCCATTTATTACAAAAGTGTAGTATTAATCTCAAGCCCACTCTGCTTGCAAAAGGCAGCCTTGCAAAATGATAGGTATGGGTCACACAGTAGTTACACTTACTGAGCTGTCAATATTCAACTGTTAATTAGTTGCTAATGGTGCTATTTGCCTTGACAGTATTTCAGCAAAAGAAAATCTACTGCTTCAATACTCTTGACAATCTTATTTTCTTGACATATTTAAGACCAGAGCAATGAAGTCTGTTATTATTTCTGTCTTCATTTCTTCACCCAAAGATATCCTTTGAGACAGTGAGGTGATGGGTATTGGGAGACAAAGTCTCTCTTCTGTAGGATTCTAGCTTGAATTCAGACAGGGATGTTAGTAACCAGAAACCTATTATTTTCCATCACTAGATCTTAGTGTGTCTTGCAGTACATAGATATTTCTAGTAGAACATGTTTATCACAAAGAACACCGTTGCAACTGCTGTCTGTCCTAGACAGCCTACCTATGCTAGGCTACAGAATTTATAGCCTTGCCAGAATTGCAGGTTACATTCAAGAAAAGATTGGGAGGGCCTTTTTTTCTGTTACACTTGAGCCTATTTCTAGCATGCAATAATTAGAGCTAGCTAGGTGTAATAGGCATCAACAGAACAGTTTTGCTCTTGAACTATGCCATTTTGATGGGAAAAGCGAGAGTAGTATTCTGTGGCAGAGTTGTTGTTGACCATGACAAAATTTTCATTGGGAAAAAAAAAATTGAAATATTACATTTGAACTCACTTTGTCTTTTCTGTATGTTCTCTTTAAAACCTGTGGTTGGATACTGGGGAGGTGAGACACAACATTGTTCAGACTGATAAAAATAGCACTAGAGTTATGAGTTACTCACTTAGTAAATCAAAATATCTCGCATTATCCCATGGGACATCTTACACATCTGGTGAATTTAGAGACGTCCCTGCATAGTCCTACCTACTGATCCCTGCAGCAAACAAGATCTACATAGCTCTCCAGAGTTTATCAGAAAAGACCAAAACACATAAGGACACTTTGGTCTCGTGCAGTACAATACAAAAAAAAAAAAAAAAGCCTTAGACTAATGATGAGCATCATCACAGGCTTCACAGGCTTCTGAAAGAGCTAACAGGATGGATTAGCTCATGAATTAGGCATTTTAGCAGTTATGTGAAACAGATAAGTGTCATTAACTCTAAATTAGACCAGGATAAATGGAAGGGCCAAATTTCCATGACTTAGATCTTAGGAGTCTGTATTTCATAGCCAGGGCTCAATTCCAAGAACAACCGGGTACATGCAAAGCAACTGAAGATGCTTAGGAACTGCAAGATGTTGATATTTCTGCGTACTGCTCAGTCAAGAGCTGGACAATTATATGGAGAGCTTAGGTCATTTCTTAAAAATTGAACAAGGTGCCTTGCCCAAAACAGAACGTAAAGCGTCTTTCTTCATAAATTTCTAAAGCAATACAAACTACAAATACGAAAAAAAAATTACAAAGTTCACTATGGGCTCTATAGGTAAAAGAGGTATAAATTACTTAAAGCTGTTACAGTATCTTGAACATGTGTGTCAATGGATGTGGATGAAGAAGAAGTTATAATCACATTTTTATGACCATCATAAATACACTATCTGGGTGACAACTGAATTTCTCATACTATAAACAGTACTAACATTTTTTGGATGATCAAATCTAAACCTTATTCATTGTTGGATATATTATCTGATGTAACCATGAGGGCAGCAGGACTACAGCTGAGTATGGACCCTGTGGAAATAATTTTGTCTTTTGCTCATAAAACTCCAGAGACCTATTACAAAGAAAGAGGAAGAAGGAAGCCTTTGTAACAAGCAAGTTTGCTAAAATAGAGACTTGTTGAAAGATCTAATTTCAATCTTAATCAGAAAGTTAACATGACAACCAGGCAAGATTTGGTTTTCACTCCTAACAAGGCTTAGAAGCCAAATTTAATATAGACACCATGAATCATCTGTAGCACAAGTTTTAAGTACAGTTGGCTTTTATACAAGGAATATTTTGTTTGTTGGTTCCATTAAACAACATGTTACCTAACATATATATATAAATATATATGTATCTTACCCACTTCTGATTACTATCTTATGCTTAATCGCAGATTTGCTTTAAAGGTTTACTTTTCTCTCCTGTTGACAAAGGAAAAACGCATGCAATCTGGATGCATCCTTACGGTCCTGTTATTCTCTGGGGCTGTTCCAAACCAAGAGATAAGCAGAAGTGAGCCATACAAATACTTCATCTCAGGAATTGCCTGTTCTTCCATCTTAAACATAAGTGAATCAGGTCTTAGGCCACTGTAATATCCGCATCTTTTCAGATGAGATCACATGCTGAAGACATCCCGATTCGCATCATCACCGAGACACAAAATTTATGCACGAATAGATACGTTTGCCCCTGTGTCCTAAGCAGTTTTATCTTGCATCTTGTTCACTCTCCTTCAACCTCTAATTTATATTGGAAACTTTTTTCTGTATTTCCTACTAACTTTTGTATAAGTTACATTCTTTGAGACACCAACTGACTTATTACCCATGGCAGACTAAAACAATCTCAGTGACTATGTTCGCGTAAAAGAGCTAAACACAGGTTCACCACACCTAACCCTAAGTGCCCTGCTATTGTCCTTGCCATAATCTCCACAATACAAGAGCTAAAATTGTGTTAATCCAGAGAAGATGGCGCTCTCCGTTATCTGAACTCTTTACAGGGAATCCCAAGGAGATGGGCTTAAGTTTCACCTCCGAAGAAGGAAAGGGCTGCAGGAAGGCTTCGATAGCAGAAATTTTAAGAACTTTATCTCAGGCTGCGCAAGCGCATGCTCCTAGAAGCAGATGCCTGCTTTAAGCAAACAATAGGAGGATTTGAAGCTCATTTTCTCACCCTTCAAGTGGAAGCTATAAGCACCAGGTTGTAAGTAAAAAAGAAGGGAAATTCACAACATTCCTCTGTGTTCAGTAGGAAATCTCACCTGGCTTTCCGCCCTAAGAGTATTCATTTGATCAGTCTTTGCAGGTGTTATGGGGAAGGAAAGTTTTTATTTCTGAATCCTGCTAGAGATTAAGCACCATGATGCTCACTAAAGAAAAGACTTATGTGTTGGCTTGGCAGATGAGTACTGAGGTATCACAGCAGACAAGTAGGCCTCTGCAGGCTTAAGTGGCTACTGAGAAGACTTTTGGGAATCTATATTTTTAATTTAGACCTTTAAAAAATCAGTTGAGCTTTGTCTCTTCTGCAGCTACAAGAAAATTCACTAATCACAATTAAAGGCAGCACCCTAGTTTCCTTAATGTGCGTACATCAAAAGGAGTCAATGGGGTTTTCTCTTGTAATCTCTTTGTAATCTGTGTATTGGTGATTGCTGATAAGGTGGTTCCCCATGTTCCAACAGAGACTTTCTCTGTATTGCTAGACTACTTCAAAATGATTATGTAACATGATTTGGAGTTCTGTGTAGTGAGATGTATTTATGAAATTTATTTCATATATCATCGTGTTTTGGTAAATACTATAACATATAACTATACCTAATATTTTGGTAACAGATGCTTTAGGCAAATGAATGTAGGTGGTTGTAGTAATCTAGATTGCACACATCCTCATGGAAGGGAATCAAAGAGGATACTTGCTGACGGTTGTTCAGTAATTTTATAATGCTGGCTGGTTTCACCCAATGTCCTGTGAAGTACTATGCACACTACAGAAACTCTTCCCCTAAGTAGTTCTACTTAATATCTTTTTGACTATTCTTTGCAAGCTGATTCTGCAAAGACATCAAGGAATTTTCACATTGTGATCCAAACAGCCCCACCGGCATGCGTGTGCTCAGAAAAAATGAAAAAAATCAGGTCTTTCCAAGAGCATAATACAAGCGAATAGAGATGTCAAAACCTGAATTAAAGATTTTCATTTGCAAAAGAGGAAGTCAATAGGTGACAAGGAATTAAATTTTTTCCCCTTAAAATTTTCCTTCTCTAACCGTAAATAACATGTGAACACAAACTCAGATTTTTTATTCACATAAATCTGTGCCAATGATTGATAACATTCAAGAAAGTTCACAACACTAGTATCAATAAATTCCTTGGACACTTACATATATTATTGTAGCCATGCATATGTTAAGAAGAGAAAAGAAATAAAAAAAGAAGTTTGAGGATTTTTTGTGACATTATTTTCATCCACTACACCTTGGCATAAAGACTTTTCATTTATTCTTTTGGCCTGTGTAGAGTCTGAACTTTCCAAATGCTAATAGCTTGGTTTTAGTTAAGAATTCCATGTCCTGTTCCAGTTGCTGGTAACTTTGCAGTCTTTCAGATTTCAAATCAGATATCTCCTCCTTCAACTTTAATTTGATTACTTTTTAAAATATTGGAATAAAGTGTACTTTCAACAGTTTGACATATATTGACTAAAGCAATTTTAAAGAGTTCTCTGCCTTACTATATCTAATTAGGTAACATTTCAGATTTTAGTCTGTATTTTGTACTCTAAATATCATTCTGTACAGTCACTGAACTGTAACTCTGCAATTATCTGTTTTTCAATCCAAAGTCCACTCTGTTCACTTGGAAACAGGTAAATTTTTGGCATGCAGATTAGTTATGTACTACCTACAACCCTGTTATGGGTAAGTCAAAAAAGATATAAACTTTAAAAGGGAAAATGGCTTTTTTTTTTTTTTTTTTTTTTCATGAGAGGTCTGATTTTATTTTTTTTTTTTTTGCATGAGAGGTCTGATCATATATATTTGTGTACTGTGACTCAGGGTCATCTGAAGCTCAAAGCTTAATGGATTGCCATTAGCCAAGAAAAAATCCCAGCTACTTCAAAAACCCACCCCAAACATTAAGGTTCAATCTCTCCTCCTCATTCTTTATGTCACTTCCTTGTGCCACCGTAAGTCCTTAAACTGACTTCTTTCTTGCTTTATTCATTTCCCAGCAGACCCTTTCTTGAAAAGAAACCAGTACATACCCAGTGGGTCTGACCATACCACCTTTAGTTAGATGTCATTTTGTCTCTCTCTCTCTCTATATATATATATAAACAAGCCTCAGATACATCTGTGTCAGACATTTAAATTAGAGATATGAATTTACGAAGTTTCATTTTAAAAAACGCACGCATACCATCAATGAACAGTAATTGCAATATGTAACTACACGCACAAACACAATTAGACACAGGCATTTGAATGTATAAATACTCCACTTGCTTATTCAGGAAGGGTTGCTCTAAGTGAACGTTAGTCAAATAATAGCACATTTGTTTTGCAAGTACAATTATGTAATGAGTTTTGCTTCTCTGACTCATAAATAACCAGGTTTTGTTAAATGTTACCAGTCAAATAACATTCATTTTATTCTTGGTCTACATAATCATAGCATATATATTCTTGGTCTAACACTGAACATATGATTAACTGATACCCTTTGAAACACTGAGTTATGAACCAGCAACCTTTGCTTTTATATTTTTATCTCTTTGTTTGCACTAATTATTATGTGAGAAAACTCGACATCTTGTATACTAGAGAAAACGTTAATTCTGTTCTGTTATCGGTACACAAAAAAGCAGGTCTTTCTGTAGGGCCCCAGGGAATAATGCCCTCTGCTCTGCACAGTGGAGCAAACGTGCACCATTTTCTTGCGTCAAAACATCCTCTGTACGTACAGAAGGGAGCTCAAGAGGTCAGGTTTTGCAGAGCGCTACGTCAGTGCTTGCAATGTGCATATCAGACTTTATAATGCCAACTGGGAAAAAAAAGAAGTCCGATTGCTTTTAATCTTCTTTATTTTCACTATGTTCCTGATTTCAAAGCCACGGGCTGTAAAGCATTACATTAAATCCAATTGAGCTAGTGTCATAACCCCATCATTACAGACATGTTGCCACCATTTAGAAAATATCAACAATTACATACCGAATTCAGTTAGTGAGAAGAAGGAAGAAAAATTCCGCTTGGCATTACAAGATATTCAGAAATCAAATTAGCTGCATGGGTACAACTGTTTTTTGCAAAGGAAATATGTTGTCCATGTGAATGTTAAATCAAATTAGGAGTGGTTTAAAAGTACATTCCCAGGAACAGTAACTCCAACGAAGCAGCTGTACTGTATTCTTTTTAAAATGTATAATATAATGAATCAGAGAAAGTCTGTCCATCCTATGCCACAATAATCTTAGAAAGGTCAAGATTTTTATTCAGACTGGATTCAGCCCTAATGTAAATCCAGTTTGGAGGCACAGGATAATTTTAAAAGAAAAACTAGCTGAACTCAGCTCTCTTGTCATTGTTACAGCTAAACTGGCATTTTGCTGTCTTCAGTCACTGGCTTAAATTGGAAGCTTGGGAAGAATAAAGTCATCTAAAATGGGGCCAGATACAACTGTGAATCTGGTTTAACAAACGGAGAATGTCACAAAGGCAACAGCTTCCCTTTGCTCCCTCACATCTCCCAAAATGTTTTAAAAAAAGAATGGTTGGAGGAGCTTTAGCAGTTCTCTGACCTTGAGAAACCCTGTGTCCTGGAAAAAAAGGTAATTTTTGCTGAATTCAAAGATAACCTAGTACACTGGGCAGTGCTCAAGCATCCTACAGACTTGCTGGCTTTGGTTTTCATTGCAGGCTTTTATTCTTAGGAATGAATCATTCTCACACATTTCTTCAATCATTTAGCAGTGATGGGCCTGAGCTGTAAAGTCAGAACTGAGAATAAGACCTGAATCTCATCTCACATTCATTTAAAAAAAGAGCCTTACTACTGCATTCAGAGTTATCAAATAGATGTGAAATTACTGAGAGAAAGATCAGAACCAACTGCTGCCTGGGCTTATCTTGACTGATTAAACATACGCAGCCAGCAACCTCGAGCCACTGCACTTCCCAATTCTACCTCATTATTTTCTTGGTCTAGCCCTTTTTTAGCCAAGTACACCACGATTTTATTTCTCCTTGCAAAATACTGACTCCACTTAAAATCGTGGAGCCAAATTATGCCAGCAGAGGAAATCACACTGCTCTTTTCCTTATGAGTATCTTTTGATCTACATTGTCACAAACCAGCCAGCAGAACTTGCTTTGAAAGTGCATTTCCTGCCCCCCCCCATCAATAAGGATGACTCATAGTACTTTTGGGGGAAGCAATAACATAATATTTTGCACATCAAAGTGAAAAGTACAAGGAACACCCATGTGAAAGGATTAGGCAGTTGGCTTTTCTCTGTCGCAGTGATGAGAACGATCATTTCTTGTATACAAGAAATCTTGATGGGACTGAATTGTGCGGTGAAACAATATACTGTGAAATGCAAACACCCTTCTGCATTGCTCTTCGAGGGAGAGGAGAACCTCTGTGGCTTTGTCCTTACTGCAGTGATGAGCGCTGTAAGCATTGTCATGGCAAAGAGCATTTTGTCAGATTCAGCTCCAAGGGAAAACACAGAAGGTATGTAGGAGACTTTGAGATGTGTTTTAGACAAGCCAGGGGAATAGTCACACAGTTACTGTGCTTCACAGCTACGTTTAAGTTGTACAGCGGTACGATCAATTGCCATCTTAGAGTCTGTTGCACGGCTGTTGAAAGAATTTGATTTGGAAATACAGCCCACACGCCTGCCTGGCTCTGCCAAAGATCAGTCAGAATAATGAGAGTGGAAAATGAAGAATCAGAATAGACCTCTTAATCTGCTGACTACTGCTCCTCCCAGGCTGGTTTTCACTGAGTTCTTGCTCCTACCTTCTGTGATTATTTGAAAGGAAAAGCGAAAGAAGCACCCTTCCAATTAAATTCGAACATTTAGACTGCCCTAATACATTGCATGAGAGAACTGATATTTAAAAATTGATTAGGGAGATATGACAGGTTCAATCAAGAACAGAACAAAACACTTTGAAACAGCAGAACATGAAGACAGAGCACAAAAGCAACCAAAAGAGCAAATGCTCCACGGGAGGCTTCTATGGCAAACAGCCCTCCTGGGTTTTTGAGCCCCACAGCACTCGTGTCCATCCGGAGCCCCCACCACACTGGGAGCAACAACTCTATCTGATCTGGAAATTAACAGGAGCAGCATACGCGATTTTGGGCCCAGCATTTCAGCCTGCATGTTGCTAAGTTGTGATACAGTGAAAGCCTAAAAAATGGCAGTAGAAGCTCTCTAGAACATCTGTTTTCACTGAAGGCTTTCTTTGAAACCCATTGCTTTAATTGTACCTTTTCATTGCTATTTTTTAACTTTTGATCAGCCACAGTAATAGTGTTGGAACTGGGGAGGACCTTGAGAAGGAGATTCATTTTACCTTACTTAGATGCCCCCACTGTGGCCAGCTGCATTTTCGCTAGTCAAGTAAATCCACTTGAGAGTCAGTGGAGAGAAATGAGCATTTCTGGAGCACAACTCATCTGCCTTTATTTACATATTCACTCCAAGAAGAAATGAGTCATGCTCCATAAGTAGCTTTTTCTTTCCTCTGACTAGAAATTCAAACAATTAATTCAGATCTTGACAATAATAGATACACCAGCATTACATAACTAACCTCAGCCCTTTATTTTCACACCTTTGCACCTTTAGGTCACTTTCTTCCCCACCAGATTACTATAGCAGATTTTTTTGCATTTTTTTTTTTTCTGCCAAGCATTCATGTACTATAGAGGAATGCACTACATTGTTCCCCCATCACATACACACAATTTCCCAAGCCCTACTGCTTCTAGTCTCTGTTCACGTTCACTTGCAATTTGCGTCCATCTTTCTCAACGTTAACTTTGGTTGCTACCCATTCTGCAACAGTTTATCCCACAACATGAGTGGGAAGCCAAGGTTTACTTCAAACAGCAAAGCTCAAAAGACATTTAAGGTTTTTATACTACCCAGAAATGTCCTGCATTATGGTTATCTCTATGCTTCCTTCATGTTTCGTAAAACAAAATGAAGCAGCACTAGTTAGTGTCTTTTGATTGTAGATAAAGATAACTGATGCATAAGATTAATGTATATTCATGAGTAGAATTATAGCTGTGCATGAAAGCACTACATTAGTGCTTGGTAATCAACATCTACTTCACTTTTTTTTTTTTTCTTTTTAAAGTTAGCACAGTCACTAATCAAAGATAATTACACCACTGCCATTTGAAATGTTTATCAGGAGTTCTGTGGGAGGAAGAACAAGAAGTGCAATTTTTTTCTCTACAGTGACATGCAGTACTAACTAAAGCTGGACCAACAATACTGCAATTTAGCTTTGCAAAGCTTATTTGTAGAGTTTTGTCATGGAAATAATAATTGCAGAGAAGTAATATTTTGTACCTGAATACAACCTTATACCTAAGTATCACGAGGTGATAGCAAATATTAATAAACTAATTATCACTATCTGCAATATGAAGTACAGAAGTACTGGAACTCTTACCTAATGGTGAAACTGAGGCACAGAATAGAACAAGTTTCCCAAGTATAATAAATCAGCAGCAAAATCAAGAACTGCATTCATATCTCCTTATTCTCATTAATAAATATGAATGAAAAGGAAAAATAATTTCCATTCTGTCCAAACCACAGAGGAATAGGACAACAAGGTTTTCATTTTGGACTACTGCATGTTAACTATATAAGTAAGCTGTAAAGAGGACAGGTAAATAATATTTTATTTTAAAATTAAAAAAAAAAACAACAACCATAAATTCTATGGAGGAGATGGTGATTAAAAACATTTTTTAAAATTGGATTTCACATAACACTTCCATCTACACAGATTACATAGGAAATTTCTTTACAAACCTGCTTTTTCTATCTTTCTTCACCTATCTCACTAACAGCACAACTCTTTCTGCAGAAGACTCCACCACTCAAAAAACCCACAATATTTTGTGTGTTAATAATTTTTACTGAAGGACCCATCCTAATTTCTCTTCTTCCATCAAACATTTTCATTAGCCTGTTATACTCTCTGACTCTTTGAGAGGGAAGAGAAAGAAAGAAAGAAAGACTCAACCTTTTTGCTCTAGTCCTTTCTCCTGATACTACGTGAACCATATAGCAAGACAGCTTTCTACTGTGGTGGAACCCAGGATATGCAGACAGAACTGGGGTCATACTTCTTCTATGCAATAGGATATCCACTAATATTGACTTTAGGATGATGCAAAGAACATTTATGAAGTCCTAGTCCTTCCTTTTCCTGAGGTTTTGGGGATCAGGTGTGAGGGAGGAGGTGGGCAAGAGGAGAGGCTGTTTAAGAGAAGAGGACAGAAGTTAAACACATTTCCTTTCTTGGTTCCCAAAAGCTACAGAATAGCATGATTTATTCAAGCACCCCAATACCTCACTGATAATTTTCCTGTTATTCATAAGCAAAGGTTAAAGTTTTTGGACTATCATAAAGTATTTCAAAATAACATAATTGTTTGATCCTAGAGTCAGGTGCAAAAGTTTACTGGGTTGTGGGTCACAAGAAGGTACACAAAGATGGTTGTTCTATGGGTTCTTTGCTGCTCCTTACTTTAAAATCCCATTTTCTCAGAAATAACAGAAATTTGTTCATTCTAATTGGAAATTACACTTGCGCACTGATTATCAGATGTGCCGAGCACCACCTGCCTGCCACTAACTGACTGGTAGCCAACAGTAACAAAAATCAGAATCACCCAGTGTTAACCATCGTCACTCATCTTCATATTCAAGGCAGTAACTGGCTGCTAAAAAGCTTTACCAGCTCCTGAGTTCATTTCAGGTGTTGCGAGATAATATTGGAGTACCGCTCAGAGCACGGAACTGTCAGAACCGTAACAGTTACATTGTACAGGCCAGTCATAGCAACATCATATCATTTTGTTCTTTCAAAGATAATGTATTGTAAAGGTGGCTATATGCTTGCTTGCGTATGTAACTAGAGTTAATTTGGCTTATAAAATGATCCAAAACTTTGTTGCATTTTGTTCAGTTATTTAAACTGAGAGCACAGTAGTTTACCATTTGCACACAGGGAATCCTGGAATGGGAATGTGTAATTATAATAGGTGAAAATGGTAAACTTTCAATATCGCCTGTTATACTTGGAAATCTTAAACATAGACTAGCATCTAAATGGCATATTCTGCTTTTAAAGAGCTCCCCTCCCATCCATTACCAGAGACAGCTTTGTTCCCCTAAAATCATCAGACCAGGCGCTATTCACAAGAGATATACAGTACTGAAGAGTGTCATTGTGGCTTAATTGGCACAGCCCTGAGGCTTGAATTACCTGGGCCCCCACAAAATCCTGGTTCAAGTCTTGGCAGAGCTGCCTCAGTCTTTTAGCCTTCTGGAGTAGTAAAAAGCTCCATGCAATTTACTCGGGAAGGATCGTTCAGAATCAGTCTCTAAAACCAAGATGCTATCAACAATCTGTGAATGGCAATGATCTTCTGGTAGTTTTCAGATAAGTCTTGTTTGAGCATCTAACTATAAAAGTCATTTGTGAGAACTGTGCTCCAGCGCCTGACTTCACTTCCCATTCTGTGATTCTTTTACTAGCAATTCAAACTCCAATAAAACCCCAGTGACAGCCACAGCGTGAATTTTCTTCCAAAGTCTAATGTGCTGCCTAGGTTTCCTTTCAGGTTTCTCAGTTGCAGACCTTAGCTCTTTTTGTTTCAGTCATTAACAAGTGCAGCGTTGATACATCACCTTGAAAACTGATGACTGCCTCTAGTAAAAGCTCAAGGTCTGTTCATGGGCACAACGTGCTTTGTGATCTGCCCAATGGCCATCCAGATGGGTGCCTCGGGAGCAGCTTGTGCTCTGCCTGCTCTGATGGCAGAGGCAAGCAGCTGCCTCGTGTGCCAGGGCACGGACCCCGCTCTGTGCACAGGCTGGAGAAAGACCTTCTGCCATCCACAGAGGGTTATATTATCGGGGGACTCTGCTTTGGAGGGTCCCTGGCTCTCCAAATGGCAGTTTGGACTGAAAAGCAGCACTCACAGACCAAGATTAAGCGTCCTTCTGAGTTGACATTTTTAAGCAAATTTTTAATATGTGCTAATGTGGCGGATTGATAGAGAAGTCCACCATCCTATTGCAGCATGGACTAAGAGGCATCTGTGTATCAACGGGCTGCCATATGGTAGCAATGGAGCTAGGCCAGGCTCTTCTGCCAATGCCAGCAGAGATCTCTGCAACAGGAAGACTCTAGCAGAAGGCAATGTAGCATTGCAGCAATTACAAAGTCCTGAGCACCCGAGGCCTGCACAGAACCCACACTGGCTCAAAAGTGGCTAACGCTTACTGGGAAATGAACACAACTGATGCATCAAAGAGTCGGGCAACTAGTGAAGGGTTACAAGGGAGGTAGCAAAATCCCTGTTCTCTGTGCCTCAGTGTGTTATTTTTTAGGAACAGTATCTTCTCTATCACTTTTATGAGAACACTTGGAGGTCTCAGCCAAGGATGCAATCATATTATTTCCCAAAGAAAGTACAACTAAAACATCATCATGAATCACTGTCTGAAACAGAATAATCCCTAAAAATGGTTAACATGAAGCGCAAATTCTGTGATATTGTCTTTCAGACCTTAATATAAGGGCTATGGCTGCTTGAAGAATTAGTAACAGAGAAATTTTGTTTGAACAGCAGGTTGATATCAACGAATCTCTAGGCACCAGCTTTTTGGGGTCTTAGATAAGGCCTCATTTTTGTTAGTCTACAGCTACTGAGGTGGTGATGAGCACTGCAAAAAGATATGAGAAACAGCACTGAACTCAACTGCGGAGTAATAAACACATCAACATGCCACTTATAAGCAGAAATTACTGCAATCTCAGCGCTTGAAAATTAATGATGGGGGGAGGTGACATGCACAGCATTCACTGAAAGCAGTGCAGGCTTTTTATTGGCAGTATCCACCCATTTATGCTGGAAGTTCAAATCCCTCATATGCATGATAATTAGAGTCCATTAACTGGGAGGGGGGAAAGAAGAAGAATTTTCATGAATTGTGGCAGCATGCAGGGGGGAGGAGTGAGGAGAATACACAATTTATTTGTTTTCCAAGAACAAAACCTGCTATTTCCATGAAAATGGGCTTTTTTTTTTTTTTTTTTAATCTATGTGTTCAGAATCACACTATTCAGGATTTAATAGTACAGCTGCTCTATGAATCTTCACGTTTCAAAAAAAGACTAATGCAGCTGCCTGTAAAAACTGGAGTGGTGACCCACGAATAGGAACATGCTGTTGATAGCCTCCGAGCAGGCTGGCTAATCTCACAGAGAACCCTGGGGTGGTTGCAGACAATGGAGAACTGTGTTCCTTGGTGCTGTTTAACCTCAGAGTGATGCATAAAGCAACAGGATGCTGTGTGGCATCCCGTTGGGAAGGAGATGAAGAAGAATGGCATGCAGTATCTCAGGAATGCTGGGCTGAGGAACAGCACCTCTTGATTTCTAGGTACACTCTAATTAAGTCAATGCCCCATCTCTTCTAGCTTCAAACTGGGAGTAGCAAAAATAATTAATTGCCTTAAGTGATTAATTACACATTTGTGTTAATTAATGTTGTATTATAAATAGAAAATTTGCTCCAAAAATTGATACTTCAAGACGAGTCTAACTGGCTCATGGTCAATACAGTGCTAAATAAATACACTTCAGTTCCCAAACTTCTACATGGTTCCTAATTAACTAGTCACAGCAGCAAAGTTTTTGTCTCTTCTACATCTTTTGTGTCTTTCTAGCTGGGCACAAAAGAAATGAATTTGTTGGCTGGAGGAAGCTCTGATCAAACGCAAATTTTCTCCCATCACTTGCACGTATGGTTAGGCCTCAATTAAAAATCAGATATCTGAGGCCAATATGTGTTTAATTTATTAAAAAAAAAAAAAAAAAAAAACAACGCCTGGAAGTGCAGGATCATATGCATACAGCTAAATGCAGTTGTGAGCCAGAGAACAAAATGCAGAACCAATCCAATTTGCTTATAAACTGAAAGGCTTTTTGCCAGATCTAATATGCCCTTTATGATGATACATATGATGAGAGTGATACAACTCTCATGTAATAATTACTGCTAATTTTACGCACCTCCTGGAGTAATTTAGGTTGCACCATTATCAAACATTTCCAAAGTTTCCAGTCTCTTAGAAACTACACTCGCTGATAAATTTCTGGTTAGCTTAGTATGCATTTCAAAACGCAGCGAGCTGTTTCCATTTAGCCATTTTAATTATGAAAGGCCATAAGCTGCTTTATGAATTACATTATAAAAAGCATTTTCATTCTTATATTGCAATTACACAGTGAATGGGAAATCAAATGAGAATGCTGTGGTTTGAAGTCAGATTAGCAGAAATACATACATCTACAAGAGAGATACCATCACCAGTCAACAAGCCAAAAGCTGCAAATAGGGGCAACTCCTCGGAGTTGCCTGAATGTCAGTAGTAAATTCAGCCCCTGAATGAAAAGGCATTTATTTGAGTCTATTTACTTGATTTTGTGGCTGCCTGTATGGCTGCTTCCTTACTCATAACACAGAGGAACCTTCATTCTTCATCTCCTTCATGCACAGACTAAACAAAATAATTTCCTAGTTCTCTCCTGAACTAAAAGTGTTCTGCCTTGTATGTGACATCATCTTCTGATCAACTGGGTTGAGGAGAGAGCTGAGATGAGGAGTGAGCAGAATTGCCAAAGCAACTTTCTTGCTACCAAAAGGAGGAGGACAGCCAGGCTAGCCGTCAGAGAAGCACTGCAGAAAGAATAAGGGTATTGTTCGGAATGCAGAACACCAGTAATGACGAGATTTCTTAACACTCCTCTTGGGACAGGAAAATCTTACACAGAGAATCCATAACATTCTCCCACAAGTGAGGTGTGACATCTTCAGTACTTTGAATAAAATCCTTATTATTTTTTTTTTTTTATTGTAAAAGTCTTACATTTTCTGAGGCTAATTCTCCACACCTGTCATCTTAGCTTTTGGCAGCAAAGTCAAACATTCTCAGAATAGGATGTCAGAACACATTAAAGCAAAGAAATAATGTTAAGAAAATGCCCAGCAATAGCAGTGTCAGAAAATTGTGATTAAGAAGAAAGTCAGTGTGAAACAAATGTACAATGGTGCATTTTGATTCTCACATGAAGCACCTGGAGTTAGGCTGTATCCACTGTCAGGAAGATGGTGCCAAAGAATTCATAACTTGACTGTCTGCAAAGGCCAGGATATTCACAGAATTACAAATATTCAAGGTGAGTGAAACCAGCAGATAAATTCCTAAATTTTTAGTAGTGAAAGTGAGGCAGAAGAGCTCTCCCTATACCATACTGTCAGCTTATCCTTCAGGAGAGAGAAACAACAGCAGAAGAGAACTGTTTGGCCAAGACGGGAATAGGAGAGGGGAGAGGAAGAGCAAAGAAAGCTTTATTGATGGGCATTACCCTTCTTTTGTTCATTAAGACTTTCTTAAAGATATTTTAATGACATTGTTTATGTAGAGGCTGGAAATTAACAAGCACATTAGCCCTGTTGCAGAAGAGGACTAAGACTGACTGATATAAAGGAATACAGCTCATGGTGTTTCTGGAACTTAACAGAGAAAGGCAGAATCAGGCCTGAGGACTTCTTTCCATTCTTCCTTTCTTAGTTTACTTCATGGAAGCATAAAATAATAATTTTATTACATGTAAAATGAAGGAAACACGAATTATTTATTCCAACAGACCGACCTTCCTTCATAAGCAGGTGCTATGCTAATCGATTTACTAGGCTTTGACCTTTCTGGAGGAAATGGTCTTATGCTACAACATTTATCACGGGGTCAAGATGTCAGCACTATAGATGGCATTTTTTTAACAGAACTTGTTACAATGGCTTGCATGTAATTGTGACAATGGACCTTTTAACATGGTGGTAGATATGCTATCTCCTCTAGGAGGGGCACAAACAAAACGGAATATCATAATCGCTTTTTCCCAATATAAAGGCTCACAACTTGATTAGAAAAAAGGTCAGGGAAGTGTTATTGCTAAATATGTTATGTCTATTAAGGCAATAAAAGTGGCAGCAAGAAAGCCTAAGTATGTTTTCTTTGCCAGAACTGCGACTCTGACAGTTTCCCTACCCTTCGTTTTTTCTTACACTTTGTACTGATTTGTGTTATAATCTGAATGGCCGTATTCGTCTGACCCATGGTGCATTATTAAGACTCCCTTCTTCCTTTCTTGAGTCTACCTCAATAATGCAGCTTTTCAATTCACTTTTGAAAGTCAATACTAAAATGAATCAATATACACGGTGTTCTAACTACAATAACAAAGATCTCATCAATCAATAGATGCATTTTCCCATGTTATCAGTCATTTTGCACAACACTTGACGAAGCACAATTATTATTATGACTGAGAAAACACTTATCAGTTCTAATTTAGTCGAGAAAGACTATGCTTTCTATACATATGGTTCAGGTGTGTTCTGTGGGTTTGTTACCATCAGCAACCCTACTAATATACTGGTGATGTGTGGTTTTTCTCTTAGAAGTCAACAACAAAGAATACAAAGCAAAAACTACTTCAAAGATTTAAACTATGTAACAATGACTTCTCTTACTCAAAATCACAAAATATGCAAATACAGAGGAGCAAAAGTTGGGGACAGTGAAGAAGATATCAATAGGACTGTTGCTTTCCCCATGTGAACTAATGATGGTGGTTATGATTGTTCCTAAAAGATGTAACATGAATTTGGTGCATTACTGTAAATTTATAATCCCATAATGAATTACTGATTCTCAAAGAAACTGCAATACTGGAATTCACTTGTACTAACTTGACACTGGTTTGACTAAAGTGGCTCACACTGGAGTCAGATTTTCCACGTCCAGTCAATTCATCATGTTTGAAGTTAGCCTAACCCAATGGTTTACAGACCCACTGATGGACTCTATCTGCAGTAAAAACTTTTCAACATTAAGCATAATGATGGCTATGCTAAAACATGTAAAATATAAATCTAATAAATCTTACAAGATTAAGTCTATGAAGTGGAAGTGCTCAAATTTAAGCTTCCCAAATCTCACCTGCTCCCTGAGTAAAGCATTTAATCTTCAATGTGCAGAGTCCTCTAAAGATTAAAATCTACTTTCAGGCTAACAGATGAAACTGACTACGGAAAAAAAGGAATGAAAACAGTTAAAGTTTGTGTCACAGTTTGTCGCTTCCCCACTCACAGACTATCAATACAGAAATTAAACACCTTTGCCTGTGTAAGGATAATCATTCTGTTTTGCTATTGTCTACAGGTTACACTCTCAGTAGGAACATGTTTTAATCAATAAAGCCCCAGAGTTATCAGGTAGGATGATAATAAGATTCTGCAGCATTTGCTTTTCTCAAGGTCTGTGAACATATTAAAGAAAGCCTCTCTGTGCAACCACAGACTGTCTCCACTTCTCATCCCCACACACTTTTGTGGTGCTGTGACTTTATTAAGATGCCAACAAGATCTTTTGGCTAGCAAGGTGTTCAAAGCAGGGCTGGAGCTTCTTTGCAGAAGTTAATAGTTCAGATCATGCACGTTAATGGTTCTTAGTAAATTGATATGTTATTATTGCTTAATTTTGGTAAACATTCTTACCGGAAAGTAGTCTCTCAATTGCAGCCCATCTAAAATAAGCTCATTTATGCTAATGTCTTTCTCCTTGACACTCAGTAAATTCTTCCTAATGCATTAATTATGACTCCAGATAGACCAATGATTATTTCATATATGCTAATTAGGAATCATTTTATTCAGTCTGCCACACACATCAGTAAACAAGTGGAATGAATTCCCCACAGAGAAGATAAAAAGACAATGATTTTCTTTCAAATGTGGCTTAGAGAATTTACCCCACAATCAAGAAGTAATTAGAGAAGAAATGAGGAGTTAGAAAATACACTTACAGGTGTGAGAGACGCCAAGAACAAGTTTTCTCTCAATGGCAGAATAAAAGCCAATCGTTTCTTAGCTAATGAGTTTTTACTGTATATTATTAAGAAGTGCAATCTCCATCTATAAAGTAAATAAAAATAAAATCAAATTAGTTCCATTTATAGTTGAACTCATTGATACGAAAAAGTGTAAAAGTAATTTCAGCCCTAGGTTTGAAAAAGATATGATGCTGAAGAAGATCATGTGATACGTTACCATTATTTCTACTCACTGAATGTCAAGGTTAAGACATAGTGGAGAAATTTTTTTTGCTCCTAATGCTTATGATCCTTAGAGCTACTAACACCCTAATTCTCAAATGGGATCATGCACACCTCTTCTTTGTGACTTTGGTATAACTACTAAGGATTTCTCCATAAAAACAGTTTCAGGTTTCGAACCAAAGATAAATGTAAAATCAAGGTTAAAAAAAATAACATAATGGGGATATATATTGTTAAGCACAAACTCTTAGATTCTCATGATGTAAATGATAATATACAGTAGCATGAAAGCTGACAATATTTATGTTCAGGTCTGGTCCCTATGCATACATTTAGGTTTTTACATGGAAAAAAAAATAATTATGTGTGGATAGGAGAATTTGTACTTTATTTTTTCTCTACGTCTTTCAAATCAAGTTAACTCAATTTTTAAGTTTACACACTCAGGGCCTAGAGTCCTGCTGGGTACTTTCTGCAAACATGAATAAATAATACAGCAGACTCTGTGATCTGAATTCAACTATCAGATTTGATGTGTGAGCCAGTCTGTGAACCAATTTAGTCTTCTAAAATCAGATATTTCAGTTTTTGAAGGTTGACTGGCTAAAATGGATTAATTAATCCAACAGTATCCAGAACAACTAGAAAAATAGCATGAAGTCATTACTGAATGAACTAATCGGCCTAATATGGTTCAGAATAAGAGAATTACTCTGAATGTAAGAACTGTTAGGGATATGCCATTTTTGTACAGTCTTTCAATCATAATTATAAGTCTATATTAAAAAAAAAAGCCAGGCAAACAATTGCTTGCAAGAAATGTGCGTCAAATTCGTATCTGATACTATCCTGAAGCTTAATGACCAAAAAAATTGGATGAATGGCTGCAAGCATACCTTTGTGTCTGCACTGTCCTAAAAGAGGTGCATACTGTCACCTGCATGGAAACAGAATATGAATTTTTACCTGAATTATTCTAGAGTCCAGAAGTATTTTGGATGAAATCCGAGTCAACTTCTGGAACCTAATGAAGTGAATTTCTTCCTAAAAAGATCCCCCAAAATAGCGTTCTAGTTAATCCTGCCAGAAGTACTTCTGCGGCTGAAGAAAAGGAAACTACCTTTCTTTAAGTATGGATGGATATATAGTGACTACAAATGAATATAGTTCCTGTCCTGAGGAACATGTAGGTTCTAGACCTCATTTTCTACAGCAGTGACAAGACTATGAAACCTTGTAAATTTATCTTGCATATCAAACTGTACTGTGCAATTTCTTGTTTCAAATTTAACTTAGGGACTTTAAAGAACACTTTTAAACAATTGTGAAACTGATAGCACAGTACTGAAGATAAACCATTAAATGCGAATGTCTTTGTCTGAAATCATCCCTCCACTTTTACACTACCATCATCATATCCTTTTCTTGAGCTAGGCAACTCCTTGCCCTAGGGTCAGCAGGTATACGGAATTATTCCTAATGGAGGGGAAAAAAAAAAAAAAAAGACTGAACTCTGCTAATGACTCTCTAAAACAATACGGGGAATAAGTCTAGGATTATTAAAATTAACATCAATCAGTTTAGACAGAAAATCCTTAACTGTCCAGTTAGATTACTCAGCCATTCAAGTCCCTTAGAGATAAGGGTTGCTTACAGGCTGTTTTAACTATACTATAGTTTTAATAAATGCAGAACAGATAATTTTGGAAAGCACCTTGAAAAAAACTCGGGAAAATGTAAATTTTAATTCATGCGCTTCTGTCTACGGAGGCTGCTGTTTGGTTGAGTGGTTGTTGGAGTTTAGGAAAATGGTAATGAAAGATCAGATGGATACTGTTCAAGAGCATTACCCATAATGATCACATTGTAAGCTATTAGCAGTTTTAAATATATAAATACATAGCTGCTAATGAGATGTGTTTATCACACCATATCAAGATTATTTTGCCACTAATGATTATTTAAAGAGCAGAAAGTGAAATCCCAAGTTTTCTGCATACTGCAGTATTTAAAGGGAGGCCGTTCCCTTAATGTTCATTTCAACAAAGTTGTGAAGAGCCAAGTTAAAATAACTCACAGACAACATACTGAAAACTGATTAAACAATAACAATGGTCCCTTGCTGGTGGCACAGCAGCAGCATGCTTCATTCGTCTTTCAATACTCTGTCCTAAGATTCAGATATGTCTATCTCATAAAACATTACATGAAGCCATGTGGGAACCAAAATTCCTACTGAGTTTTAGTATAAAAAAGTAGGGGAAATTTCAATGAACTATTTTTTTTTCTGTCCTTCATTGAAATCAGCGCTACAGGAAATCTTCAGAATTCTGTTCGCATCTTTGACATCCATCTTGACACCAGTGAAGTTTCCATGCTTTTGTTCACTGTATAAATATTCATTTTTGAAATAAAGGAATTAAAGCAAATAACTGAAAGCAGGTAATCACCTTATTAACACCTATTTAATGTTACACATGTGATTTATTGGCTTCAAGGAAGGCTGGACCGTCCCCAAAGGCTTCTTTGTAATACCATATGGGCACAAAATTTTCACCTGCACAGTCGGTATCGCAAGCACTATGGCATCTGCGTGGAGAAAATGCAAGAATGTGGAAGACAGGGATTCTTTGCTACTAATTCCATTATCTTCTTTAGAATTTCAATTCTTTTTGGGTATCATTATTCACTTGAGTTCTGTGTTTTTTCCACATACACCATGATTAAATCAGCACAGTGCCAGGTAAGGTGAATTGAAGAAAGATGGGCCTCCCCAGTTAGGCAAAAAATACACAAAGCATATTAATAAAACCTATTAACAAAAGCCTTTTGAATGCGAGTCCTCTGAGAAGTCAACATGAATAGAAGCTCCAACCTGATAGCATTTTTAAAACATTGACAGAACAGTGTCATTTCAATGTGATACAACTCAACACTACACGTGTAAAACTAATTTTGCTATCAATATTTTCTTATTTGCAACTGGTATTGAGCACCTTTCTATCTTTGATATGTTTCATAAGAATACAAACATAGAAGAAACTGATTTCTTGGTCAAAAGTTGCATTTATATTCTAACATTCAAACTAGTTTCATTTGTTTATGCAAATTCTTATTCACTACTGCTAGCTTTTTCAAGAAAATGGTATCGCTATGCTCTTATAATATTACACAGGGATAGGATCTGGGAAGCGTAATCATAATCTGAAAATGTTTTGCTACATTTCAAGCTACCTTTAAAAGCACAAAATTTATTTTCAAGACACTTAGGATTTGCATACTTTCATTGGGGGAGGGCTGAGGAGGGAGAGGGCATAATAGAAGCCAGGCACTTTTTCAAATCTGGGAATAATATTCTCCTTCATTGCAGACAAAACCTTCTCTCTGGACAAGACTGACATCAATTATGTCAGAATTTTTAGGGTATTCAATGTAATGGATGATAGTCTTAATTACTTAAATACATAATTGCCTGACAACTAATCCCCATCATGATTGTGTTTTGTTTTGTTTATCACTACCAGACACAAAATGAACATTCAAGTATAATTGTTTATCTAAAAAAAAAAAAAAAAACAACCCTATGCTTTATTAGTAATTGCATTTTGTACTGTTTATTGAGAATTTTAAAATTACAGAAGAGCTTAAAAGGTGTGGATTTAACAGGGATTTGGTATTATAACTTATCAAATTTAAGGCATTAACTGAATCTGCTACCTACAGCAGTTCCCAGCTAAAAAAAAAAAAAAAAATGTCAAAAGAATGGTAAGGTCACATGAAATTTAAATTTGAAAAACAATCCCTTTTGTGGATTTTACCTTTGACAGAGAATCCTTGCTATTCTACATCCTTTTTACCTTAATTCAGCATTGCCAAAGTTGGTGCTTCTGCATGACATTTCATATGTTGAACTCCTAACTTATGACACTGTAACCTCAAATGAGATCTTGTAGTTGATTCACAAAATGTCTGAGTACTTCAAATGCAAGCGGAAGTACAAAAGACAGTAGAAGTAACAATAGAAAATTTCACACAGAACTCTACACTTTTCATTCAATTCCATGTATTCGTTACACA
The DNA here is from genome assembly GCA_013399115.1 of Anseranas semipalmata. Classification (NCBI taxonomy): domain Eukaryota; kingdom Metazoa; phylum Chordata; class Aves; order Anseriformes; family Anseranatidae; genus Anseranas; species Anseranas semipalmata. The sequence goes on along the minus strand of VXAA01006137.1, from coordinate 986,796 downwards.
GCACAACTGATGTTGGGCACCAGTACGTGTGTTCCTCACTGCATAGATAACACAGCTATCCTACATATAGAGGATTACTTGGGTTATTAATATTATGCTCAGTTACTCTGGCTGAAATTGCACACTGGTCAGTAAAGACTAAACTTTTTGTCACAACTTCCACAGTCCTGATGTCACCATGGCCTCCCATTGCATCCTTGTAGCTAGCTATGGAGAACCAGGGTGGACAGCTGGCTGGACCTTTGGGCTCACAGGACAGTGGTGAAATGTTCAAAGACTAACTGGAGGTCAGCTTTGAGTGGCTTTATTCACGGGTTGATACTGAGGCTAATATCATGCAAGATCAGCAACAACTGAGATAAGAGAAAGCTTCTTCAGAAAGCTTGAGGATGATGCCAAGGGAGGGGCTGATCCGTCAGCGAGCCCAGATGCAGTTCAGCAAAATATTGCCCAATTAAAGCAAGTCCAACAGAAGGCCATGAGAATGCTTAGGTGGCTGGAACACATGAGGTACAATAAGGGTTTGCTTGGCCTTAGGAAAAAAGGATAAGAGGGTACCTGATTGCAGTCTTCCACTGTGTGAAGGAGGATTATAGAGAGAAGGCAGGGCCAGACTCTCCTCAGAGGCACACAGTGAATAGACAAGAAGCAATGACCACAAGTTATAGCATAGGAAATCCAACTAGACATAAGGCAAAATATTTCCAGAGTCAGAGTGGTGAAGAACTGGTTGCTCACTCTGTCATTGGAGATATTTAAAATCTGACCAAGACATGGCCCTGTGCAACCCTGCTCTGACTTCAAAGTTGGTCCTGTTTTGAGCAAGAAGTTGGACTAGACCACTCTCAGAGGTCCCCTCCAGCCAAAGTTATTTAATGATCAGTAAGGAAATAAAAATTCACAAAGTGTTGCTGTACATAAATAACATGTAGTATCAGAGCAAAGCACACAAAAAATAAATTAGCAAGATAATTTCTCTTTCACACCTAGGCTCCATTAAATTCTGGTAAAGACAGGATTGACAGAGCTGATCTTTGCAGGTCTGCCTATAAGTTTGGAGTATGGAAGAAAAGATTGGCAGCACAGAGATGACACCAGAGGACCAACTGAGCATAGTACTGTTTAGCCAACTAAACTGACTCCCAACATACCTCCTATGCTGAGGTAAGAGAGGATCTTACCCTAAGGCACCCTTTTGGAGCTTTCCTCAGACAGCTCCTGGCAGAATCCGAGCCTCTCTTCAGCTATAATCTTTGGCACTGCATTAATAGCGTTGCATGAAAAACACATAATGGCTTTGATCCAAAGTAAGATCTTGACTTATGGATGTAAAAATGTCAGATGTTCTGTTGAGAATCTCTTTCTATGGAAGGAGTGTGGGTCTTGAGAAATATCTAGAAATCACAGTCACAGACCACAATTCTGTTATGTTAGGAGCTGCACAAACAACCAACAAAAACAAACAAAAAACCCCTGTTGCTTATCTAAAAAATAAACTAGAAAAGTATACAGGTAATACTAGAGAAAATTCACCTTTGTAGATTGTTTAATAAGGTATTTATAATGTATGGCTTTATAAGTAAAGCATTTAAAATTAAGTCAAAAAGAGATGTCAGCAGATAGAGATTGCAAAGAAATTGGCCTAAGCAAAGGACTGTAGGAAGAATGAACTCTTTACATTCACATTTATAGCTGATCGGTTTAGGAAAACACCCAATAGAAGGATTAGGTCTAAACTGCTTAGGAATGGCCTGAAAACATTAAATACACCCACTTAATACACCCCTTTCCTGTATTTGCAATAAAATGCCTTGTATTTGTGATCACACAATCAGAGAAACTCTCTGTCCTGGAGCGGGGTTCCCCTGGCACCGACCTCATACCCATACTGAAGTTCCATCCCCAGGTGCAATGACACCCCCTCTCCTCGCAGCTTACCACTCAGCCACCACCTACTAGTGCGCCTCAACCTCTTAAAACATTCAGTATCAGGACTCTCCTATTCCATTAAGTTTATAAAATTATATCACACATTTCTTTAACACAGTATCTACTAATGCTATTTTGTTATATTTAATCATCAGTTTAATGTTCTTTTAAAATCTGTTTTTTGGAATATTTTATTTTCTCCTGGGAACTGGTTTCCACACTTATATTTGGGGGTCCAGTGGATATTGCTCAGCCATAAAAGTTGACCTTACGCAGGTGAACAGCCTCACAGAAGAGAAATTGAAACAAAACAGGCATGATTATTAACCAAAAAGAGTAAGAATTCCATGTATGTACGATATCCATGTAAGACAGTGAGAACATTCAACATTCTTACTGAAAAATGAAAAAAAAGTAAATATTCAGCAAAATATTATATACCATGTAGAGCAAAATCAAAAGCGCACCGATTAGGAAGAGATTTTGCAGCAAACTGTAATCAAAGTTTTGATTTGAGTTTTTGCTTCTTTGGCTGTTTCTAAGGCTTCTTCGTTCTCCAACATAATGTTAGAAAATGTAACAGAAGAAAGCTGCATGGGCACGAGGAATTTTGGAGTTGCTCTTCACCTTCTTTATCATTACAGTTCCTAGAATTTCAGGAAAATGTACCCAGCTTGAATACATCTTCAAATTGCTTGGCTGAAATGCTGTTGATCTACAGATCACCAAAGTGTACTTGTCTGAACAGAACATCTTTGGAAAAAAAAAAAAAAAGAAATATAAATCATCCTACTTCCCATACAGACTGGAAAACCCAAAAGAAAATTAGCATAACATACAGAACTAATTCTAGTCATTCATGTCTTTCATGCGTGTTAGTCGAGCATTCCCTTTGCTCCACACCTGCCTTTATAATCACCACAAAGTATGACTGGAACATCAGACTGTGTTCTTCTGTGATTAGAAGGTAATTAGTTTTAATTTGTTGTTAATGATAACAGAACCAGCAATGGGGGTTTGTTTAAAACTCTGAATCTTTTTTACTGTGATTTTTAGTAAGCCCCATTTTTTATGATGATATAAGACTACCATTCCTGATTACATTACCCCTTCTTGTTCACATGGGCATTAATCTTTCACGGATAATGTGGCCTGTTTCTAATGAAAGCCTTAAGCCTTAGACTAAAAGCACTCAATTTAGGTGCTTTAGAAATAGTATCTCATTGAAGCTGCATAGGAGGCTGGTTAAATACCTTGCTGTCCATACGACTTGGGAAAATTAATGGACCAAACTGAAGTAAAAACCTCTATGTTCTTTTCTTGTAACAAAATAAGGATGACATAAATGTAAAAAATTGCCAAGGAGATTATATAAGCAATCAGCTGCTAACAATGCTTTTCTAAGTGAGCCAATATATCAACTTTATTCAGAATTCAGGCTTTATTCAGGCTTCATTGGGAAGAGCAATTATATCGGAGAAAAATACTAGAATTTTCTCTCTTGTTAATTAAAGGGCAGTAGTAGATTTTTGGCAGTTATTATACCTAGTGAGATATTAAGATGAGGTGTTTTCAAAACCGGAAATGAAAAACCACAAAAAATGTAGATCCATCCTTTCTGCGCATCTCAAATATCTGGATGTTAGTTTCCAGAAAGGTAAAACAATATCAACGTCAGTTTCTGATTCTGATTCTGCATGGTAAGCACATGTCTAAATATGCCTGTATGGAGATCATTTCACTGCATTTCACATTGCTTTCAAGCCAGCAAAGCTGTCCACCAGGTTACTGAAAGACCACTGAAAAAACATCAGGATAGCCTTCTAGGCTTACCTGACTTCTTTATTTAGACTTTCTTTACACTATGCATTTTGGGGAGCGAAACGTGTCCGTGTATTTATTTAGTATCTGATTCAATGGAGCTCCCTCTGAAATCTGTTGATGTTACCAAACAACATATCAGAAATAAAAATCTTCAAATAGAACTGTCAGTGAGGATTGCTGATTGCAGAGAAAAGACTTGAATGAATTGGGGACTATCTTCATGAATATTTTGCTAAGCTATGTGTTCTTAAAGATCTATACTCAGAGGACAAACTGACAGTCAAAAATGAAGCAATTAAAAGAATGGATTATTTTGTCACTACTGGTACGGTGTGAAATTGCAGAAGAACACTCTGCAGTTCAAAAAACTGAAACGGGGGTTAGTAACACCAATGTGCTCTGAATCAGGCATTTCAGAGGAGTGGCCAAATAAAGGCACTGAGGGCTCACGGTAAGAGATGCCGAAAGATCTCCTAGAACATATACCTATTTAGCAACAGCAAATAGCTTTAGGCAGAAGTCTAAACAATTTAGGTAACAACAAATTGACTGTATGTGGCTGTGAAAAGGAATCTCCACAAACAGATCGAGAGCGTTTAGCATTAAACCTCAGAGCCTTAGGTCCCTAGGATCAGCAAAGCAATGTGAGATCACATTGGAGATAACAACGGAGAGAGAAATCAATTGACCGGCTTTCATGCAAAAAATTACTAAGGCACAGGAAGTGCACAAAGGAGTATGCTGTTGTGGAGTCACTTTGCAAAGCTGAGCGATCACTACAACCGGCCTCCCCATGTATTTTTTATATTACCCATTTCATCCCATGGCTAAAATTAAAAATCAGGCTCCCACTTCCACAGTTGAGTAGGCTGCTGTGTTTCAAGAAGTTCATTAATTTCAGCAGTCAGAATCAGGACTCCAGGCTGCAGAAGACTCTACAAAAGGGACTGTTTTAACTTTCCAAATTTCATGAGGAAACAAAGAATTTTATCCTTAAGTTTTCCTATAATGAAATGCGGTGTTAGAAAATGTAGCTCTTAAATAGTAAACTAATGTTGTGTCAAGTAAAAAGTCTGAAGTTTCTTTCCTTTCATGAACGAAAGCAGTGCTACATTTAAAATGTTACGTTTTCTCCAACAGCCCGTCTCTAATGTGAAAATTAATGTGCCCTGCCTGAGAACCTCTGCAATAATACTGAAGGCATTAAAAATTGGTGCTTCTCTTTGATACTGTTAGCTTTTAAAGCTATAAAATGGCCACCCACAATTGCATTTTATTGATTTAGGCTTTTAATTACATTTTGCATAACAAAATTAATTTGCAAATGATTATCTAGTTGCCAAATATTTTAGCTAATTACAAGATTTAAAAAATCTTTCATATGAAGTGAGATAGGAAAAACTGAAAGGATTTCCAAACTGGTTTTCTGTTAGCTGCCAGAACTATTTAAGTACTGTGGGAATACTGCTGGAGCCTAAAAGCCCCAGACTATCCAAAGCACCACAACAGTTAAAATAAACACATAAATCTCTTTTATCACTTTTTTTTTTTTAATTTTAGCTAAAAAGTAATGACAGCCTTTATACTTTTTTCAAGAGGAAATGAAAGAAGTATGCTAACAACCTTATCTTGATTTTATTCTAGCTTTTTTTGGAAACCAAAAAAAAAAAAAAAAGAGGAAAAATACTTGTGAAAAAAAATAATAGCTAGAAGGTGTTGGGGAGAAGGGCAGATCTCTCTCCAAATATTTATATTAATCCGGTATTATTTTTGATGCAATAAAATTGCACAAAATTCATGTAAAAATAATAGGACTTTTGCAGCTGCAAATACATTTCTTTCCTTATTACTTTTAAGTAAAAAAAAAAAAAAAAAGAAATACAATATGAAATTGTGTGTAGCTAGGGTCTCTGAGTCTTCTTTGAATTTATTAGAACCAATTAGCACTGAAATTTAGACTGTCAAAAGAAATTCTACAGAAACGTCCCCTATTTTTATTTTTACTCATACTATCAATTTTTACAACCATCTACTGCAGTCCAGCCTGCACTCCTGTGACCTACATCTACCCCACTTCACTGTGCAAAGGATGTCTCACATTCGACTGCTTTATAAACTGCATTCTGTGCTGACAGATGATGGAACCTAATTTACTACCCAATACTATCTTAACGATGCTACCAAACTGTATCAGACATTTAGTGGGGGACTCAGCCAGGCGCTGTCCAGCCCCTCTACAGTAAGAGCCCTAGATGAGCTCGTAGTGCATTCCTTTCTTGGACCCTCAAGGTCTCCTAAGGTCTGCTGCTGAGTTTAAGTCTGAGCAGCAAGGATGCACCTTGAATCTACAGAATGGGTTTGGACTTGAACACAAGCTCAAGATGGTACTCAAATATAAACCACACCAGACTTCAGAGGCATAAATGAACTCTTCAACAGTATGTGGAGGAGAAGCAATCAATCTGAATGCTCAGCAGCCATTCACAGAATCAAATACCCAGAGAGGGTTTGAAGTACAACATCTGAGAAGGTTTTGTAAATGAGGAGAGCACAACATCTACTTGCAAACGCCAGTAAATCCTTCCCATCCCTTTGATTACATCAGATACTCTTAAGAATGTTTCAAGTCTGATGCTCACAGAACTGGATCTACTTTTTATGAGAACAAGACAATCTCAGTGTTATATTTGTCTGTGCTGTACCAAATCATCTGAAAATGGTGCAGCACTTTTTCATGCTTAATCCTATCTAAATTTTCTTATGCTTTGATTTATTCTAGCTAAATCAGTTCTGTGATAACACCATGTATGATTATTTTTGCTTTTATAAAACTGGTTTTAATGTACTCATTTACTTCAGAGCCTTACAAAGTGAATTACTAAAATTAAATCTCTCTGTGTGTATCTGATCTACTTCGGAAGTGTCCGTGGTATGGCATTAACTGAAGTGACCTACTTGAGAGATAATTCCTCATTAGCTGGTTATGAGGGAGAACGGCCTCCCTGCAGAATAACAATAGTATAGTCTTTCGAGAGTTTGCCTGTTTGATGATTCAATTTGCACTGTGCTCATTCATGAGACACACTGAGATTTTAAGGGGCATGCCCTGTTGTTCAGAGTGCCACAGCAAATCGTTCACAGGCACATTCTAATATTGGACTTTAATACTTTCTTGGGATATTGTGGAATAGTATGCCTGATTTCTTCTGGCACATATAATGAACAGCAGATGATGCACAAATAGTATACCTCCTCCGCTGCCCAGGAAGGCCCCCAAGAGCTCAGGGGATAGTTTGGCAGGAAACTACATGGTATTAATCTATTTTCTAATCGATAAAACTAGTACTCAAATTCAGATTTCTGCCTGAATCTTTGTGCTTTGTGTTTATTATACCAACACCGTCTCTTCAACAAACATCATAAGGCACAGAGATAAGGAGGCATTGAGGCTTCTAATATTTGGATTAGATAATAAATGTAAAAGAGCAACTCTAAATCTCTTTTGTAAGATACAGGGGACCCACGAGCAAGCTTACAAAAATCCTATCCATCAAGTGGGTTAATACAAAAGAAACCGTAAAGCTGGTGTAACAGAAGATGTGGAGCTCCATGGTTCATATTTACAGGTAGGCTAAATACTGTTTGCATGTCAGGGCCTGTTTTTTATTACCTACTCTATTTTAAAGGACTCGATCATAGACTGGGAGAGTGTCAGGTCTGGATAATGAGAGGATTAGCACTGCATGGCCACATGGCAATGTAGATGCAAATAGAGTGGACAAATGAGAAACCTCCTAAAGAAGAAACAGTGATAGTGCTGAGAAAATCCTTCACCAAATTTGAGGATACAGATGAGAAGCTGGACACCTGCTCAAAAGTCAGCATACTGGAAGGATAATGAAGCCAGGGAGGCTACAGTGGTCCATCAGCAGACTAAACCTTTGCAATCCATTGCAACAGAACCCTTTAAAGTTAAAAGCAACCAAGTAACTATTTGTAAAAAGAAAGCTAGTACTTGCATTTAAAACAAAGAGGTTGCAACCAGAGCAGAATTTGGAAGGAGTAGCAAAGTAGCAAAGAATTTGGAATAGGTACCATGAAGTCCATCTGCTCACACTAAGCTTGAGAGCTAGCTGATTTTGAATAATTTATGAAAAGTTTCATCATTAACTAGTGTAGATTTAGATACACACAGTTCTCTCAGGTTACTATTAATGTGAAACGCATAGAGCAGCAGACACAAAGAGAAATGGTACGTTCCCTACAACTCATGAAGTCAAATACTTTTCAATTCCAGGCTTTAATCTACAGTCTTTATTCCAGGTGGTGGCAAGGCACAGATCCAAGATACAGTATGGTTTGCACCAGATGTTGGCACTCATGCAAGTCTAATTTTGGCAAGCAGGGGAAGAGGCAGGGCACGAGATGCTGTGGCAGACGTTCTGGTGTTGGCTTGGTGCCTTGAGAGCATGGCAGCATTTCATGTGCATGTAAGGCCTGGATTCTTCTCTGTTATTCCGTGTTCTTTAAAGCAAAACAAGTCTCCAGCTGTTACGCTTTTCAAGTAAACTTTAAACAATCAAATGAGTTTAACTGATACAGAAATATACAGAAATGCCTGGATTTGCATAGAGTCTGAAACTATATTTCCGTATACCTACACATCGTGCACTTCAGCCTGTATTCATTTAGATGGGCAGTGATTTAGATGACAGTGATCGTACTGTAATTACAAGTATTTCTAATTTTGGCTTCTATTCAGTACAGTGTTAAGTCAAGATATAACTTGAACACTTGTACAACAAAATTGACTTAAGTACTTCTATAAACTCCAAATAGCTGGCCTATCAAAAAAAAAAAAAAAAACAAAACAAAAAAAAACAAAAAACACATGAAATGAAGCTCAAGTACTACTGATGTTTGAATTAGCAGCAGCATGCAAAAGCAGCTACAGATTACAAGCTGAAGTGAGCAAATTCAATTGCTAAGCATAGATCATGTGCTGTTTTATTATTTGGCTATTCTCTCTTGAGCAGTCTGGATTGAATAGAGCAACTTCAATGCAGCAACTGCTGACATGAAGCCAAACAGTGTTCCGGTGCTTACAAAAGGAAGTGAGAAAGCAAGCATAGCATCATAAAATGAAGACTTGAACCAACATTCCTCCATGTTGGAGCTGAGTGAAGGAGAAAAAATAAGGACTACCTGCAACGCATGGAAGGCACATGCAATTAGGGACATTTTATTGACACCTGGCAAGATCACCTGGCAAGGCAGAAGGCTTGTCATTGGTTTTAAACTCCTGAAGCCTGAGTGATATGGTAACAAGGCAGGAAGATCATTTGCCGATCTAGTTGGCATTTTGGTACCATAATTCTCACTGAAATTGTTGCAGCTTCATCAAGTCTCATTGGCAGATATAGCTTGTAACTAACTTTAACAGAATTATGTGAGGATCAATTCTCTAGAAAATGATGTGGAAGGGAATTAGGATACTTTAAGACAAATACTCCTCTAATGGATCCTAGTCAGAAGAGCAGACACATACCCTCTTACAGACATGCTGAAAGACCTTATCTCGGGACCAACAGAGCAGCAATCCAGTTACACAGACAAATCTTCTCATAATACTGGACATGTCTTGCATTTAATCACTTGACAGGGGAGAGAGCGAGGGATCCAAAGAGAGGAGGCATTAGAGAGCATACTGTAGTTTTATTTTGCTTTACAAAAGACCTTAAAAAACACCAATGCTAAAAATTGCTGTAAGTTTTATCTGCAGTGAACATTGCTACTAGATGTTTAACTTAAAACATTTTAGTTAACAATTCTAGAAATAATTCTGAGTACTCTCTATTGATGGAAGATGTCACAGTTGAGTATTTTTCATGCAATAAAACATTATTTATCTAGCATACTGGATATTTGTTAATAGGTCCCTGTGCACCTAGCTGCTTTTCTCTTAAGATTTTTACTTTAAGTGACCTCCAGAATCTTTTTAAGTAGTTTTTCCAGCAGAAATTCTGCTAATGGTGCTCATCATAGGAACAATTTCAAATGAGGTGATAGTAGCAGGTTGAGAGCAGCATACATTCTTTTCATAACTTCCTCTGCTTTTTCATTGTTGTTGACTTCTCTCTGATAGGCACACTGTTCCTTGGATACAATAGACTGGATCAGATGACCCCAAATACCTGACCCAAACAGTGTTGCTTAGTAGAGGTAATGAAAGCACATCTGCTGAGCTGCTGAATGAGTCATAACAATCAGAAGTTTAAAGACAGTGCTCTAATAGCCGACAAGTAAACAACGAAAAACTCTGGATATTTTAAATCCTAGCTTGAAAGTCTGTGAAGATAAACATGATTTTCAATGTAGGTTTACCTAAGCCGTCAGTTTCAGGGATGCAGACACTACTTTTTAGTAACAAGTATTATGAGAGTGAGGATTTTTGAAGGAGACTGAGAGAAGGAGGAATACAGTATGTTTGGCTATTAGGTCATCAAAAGGTTTTCAAAACTAATGTTTATAGCTGAATTAAAGTCATATTCATTAAATGTGGTTGTTTTATGCTTACAAGCTGTAGGCATGGAATAAAACCAGGTTTTGAAACTCTGCTTGTCATTTCACTAATCTGTACTGGTTGTTGTTATTATTATTATTAACAATGTTTTAAAAAGGATTCTACAAAGCACATTAAAGAGTTCCATTAAAATGTTTAGCATCTCTCTATAAACAAGAAAGATAAAAATACCATATAATTTCAGCCTCAATACACTTTAAGGAAAGCGACAGGAAATAACAAAATTCATGCTTGTGTGCTGGGTATAAGGGTATTTCTGCATGCATGTATGCAAGCGCACACCATGAAGCAGAAACCTGATTCTGTTAGATGGGTCTCTGCGCCAGGAAATTATTGGTACCAGTGAAAATTACAAAAGCTTTTGATCTGCGATTCCAAGCAAAGGGGAAACAAATTAATTGCCAACTCAGGCATTCTCCACACACTGTTTTGTGCTTTCCACAGATTCCACATTGAGGTCAGCCATTTGAAAAGGGAATACACACAGGTTGCAGGAGGAAGAAATATGAAGAACACTTCTCAGAAGAGGATATATGAACAAGTGGTTTGAGTGGTGCATGCAACCTTCCCAAAAGTAATGGACACCTCCCATGTGATTTATTTCCAAATGAATCTGGCAAAAATTGGCCTGGCCACGTCCTCTAGAAATCAGTTCTCTAAGGTTCTCTAACAGGCCTTCACTCTTTTTTTTTTTTTTTTTTTAAATCTTTTCTGGACTGATGGTCATGTCTAGAGCTAGCAATTTTTATGTTCGCAAGTTCAAATTTCTTCAAAAACATGAATATGGCCACCTGGGGTGGTTCTTCTAGCCCAGGATTGTATCTGTAACAGATGCCAAGTGGGTGCTAGAGAATGATTTCAGAACGAGGCGATCACACCATATTACTTTCCAAGTACTTTCACTATTTCCAGGTCAAGAGGTCATCTCTACATATGCAGAAAACCCTCTTCCCTGAACCTCTCTGCTCTTGATCCTGTCTGAAGTTTTAGCATCCCCAAAACAATGACCTTGCCAGCTACCTTCCTCAGACAGCCTCTAAATGGACATAAAAGAATTTATACCAACACTGCTAGTGAAAAGGATTGACAAATAGCAGCTCTTCAACTGCTGAAACAAGAATATGAAGAGCCTGATTTAAATAGATTTCTATCACTTGCAATTGTGAAGCAATCAAGGGTTCTGAACAACAAAAAAACCCTACTCTTAACAGTCAGGCTCAGCTTTAGCTGTCTAAAAGTTATGTGTCTAACCTTAACTAGTTCATTAGGGTAATCTATTACCAATATATAGGAAGGCAACTTACTCCAGAAGACAACTCAAATGCATCCTATGACAGGTGGGATGACCTGGTTTCTGGAAATGCCTAGGAAATTAACAGAAGCATATCTGTTTGTAGAACAACTCCTACTATTTGCCTCATTTATTTAAAATTTTTATTCCTGGTTGCCTAAAATAATTGTTTATAACAAAATATCAAAATTGTTTCCTGCTAAAATATTCCTTAAAATATTGCTGTGGGAGTCTCCAAAAAGCTACAGAATAAACCACTGCTACAGGGGAAAGATGAAGTTCAGGCAAAAACACATAAATAGCATTTATTTTGTTGCGAAAAGAAATGTCTGACATCAGAGTTTTTCTTTAAAAGAAAGATTACCCTTGGTTACTAAAGGAGAGATTATATCACTAGAAAGTCCAGTGCTGGGTAATGTTTATGATTCCTTCACACTTAAATGGGTTTCCTGGAGTAATTCAACAGAGCACCTGGCTTTCCAGAGATATGATATAATCTTTTGCTATTTAATTGAGCACCTGAACTTGGTCAAACATTCAGGAGGGGCTGTTCAGCTGCAGCTTATCTGGAATGTAGGATCTACATATCTATATGCTGCATTAGATTTTCTTAAACGGGCTTTTATTCCTTTATCCAAATCTTTTTTTTTTTTTCAACAAATATTTGCAACTCTCATTACAGTAATTTTGCAACAGGCCACATTACAGTTGAAGGTAAATCATCATACAAAATCAGAATGCTGGTCCTTCATACTGGAAAAATTATTTCATTTTGCTTGGCTGTTAGGTTAATACACTGTAATTCTTAGCACTTTGCTTTTTTTTCTTCTTCTCCATGTTTCAGAACTACAGCTACTAAAGAAAATGTCTGAAAAGAAATCTTTTCTTCAATATACAGGGTCATATCGTCAGGCAGTAACAAATGTATCAGTGTGTCACATACAAACCACCTCAATATGTGGAAGACTCAAAGTCCTTTGGCTTTGCTGTTATTCTATGAATTTCAGCAAAGATTTTCAGATGAACATGCATCTTAAATTCTTTTTTGTTTTCTATCCAATCATATGTTTCTGTTTGTAGCAACACAAGCGTTGCCATGACATGCTAAACAATTTGTTGCTTAACGTTGAAAAACCCAGAAGTTGGAATGATGGTCTGTATGTATTCCTATTCTAAACGTTGTTGTTAAACTGTATGCTGAAAGCAGACTACCTTATGAGACAGCAGGAAAACCACCAGCAGAAAGAAATTAAATAAAAGATTATATTGTAAGTGATATATGTAACACCTATATTCATCACAGCTGTGAATGTGATTCACTTTGTATGTTACACAGTTTTAAATTAGGCTTTACTTAACTGAAGCCAGTGTAATGATACTGTCAAAGTGCCATGAGACAGCACTTCAGCTGATCCCTCAACAGCTCTGAGTCCCTCCGTACTGTCAGGTTGGTCGGCCTGTTTGTCCCCTAATGTGCTGGTCCCATGGACCAGACTTAATGTGTGCATGTCAGCTCCCAGGTGCCAAGTGGGAGCAAATAGGTCAGCCTACAGGGGACATAGCAAACCGTGGACAAAGATGGCCTCAGGCTCTCCCTTTTCTGCAGAGCAGGTCCCCAGCAGCTGCTCCTCAGGTACGCCAAGGTGCAGGTGTGAAACTGGAGGGAAACAACTGGTTCTTAAGTCTAGGCCTATGCCCTGCTCTGCTCTCACGGTTGTGTGAGCCAGATACCCCCCTTGGCCATTTGCCTACAGGCTCCCGGTCTAGACAGCAGCAGAAATGCAGATGTGAAAAGGGTGACCTCAGGGCCCCACTGCTCTCTCCAGGTTAGGAAGGTTTGGTAACACTAGATAGCTCTCGTGCCACCACGGCTGGATCTCCTCTCCTCCCAGCCCAGTCAGCAGTGTACAAACTCTGCACTAGAATCTCATGAGAGGTTCTAATAATATTAAACAGTTTTACAGGATATTTATTTATTTATTTATTGCAGGAATGAAGTGGGAAGGTATTTTTATTGTGTTTATATCAACCTAATGAAGTGCTGATCTTCCTCTGACATACTGTTCAAGGCTTTTTTTGGCTGCACATTCAGCGCCCACACCAGATCAGATTCCTTTCTCCCTCATCTTTTAACAGCTTGGATTCCTCACTTCTAGTCTACTTCCCCAACAGACTCACTAACTTCTCTTTCCCTTTCCTTATCCAAAACATTGCTGCAGAGAGAACTAGGTATTCCATCCACCATTTGGTCCCCTAACTCTACTCCTTTTCCACATTGGCACTTTTTCTTCTGAAACTAATGAGAATTATTACCTGCAGATAGGCTTCTTCACCTCTTTGCCCCGGAAATCTTTACATTTTAAAAATGAAGTCAGCTAACTCATCATAACATAAATATTGAAAGAAATATCAACAAAACCAAAAGATATTTTAAGGAACAGAAAAAGAGACATGAAATATATTAGGATGCTTTCAACCTGAGAACTATTTATATACAAAGAATTTTGGAAAGCTGAAAAACAAAAGTAACTGCAAAACAGTACTTGGCTTCAAAACTGTCAACGTCTGTTTTATTTTCATATTCTACTGTAGATCAGATCTGAAAATTTCAGCTTATACGCACATGATAAATATTCCCAAAGATACTCATTAGGGATATATTTTCTGGTCATGTGACAATAAAAATGACTTTGTAATTACCATGACAAAGAGAATGTGCTAAGCTTTGGAAAAAGAAATATGTATCTGTAATGATCTTAGTTATATATCATTTAAGATGTATCACCACCTAAGCAGGTACTAAGCAAGCCCTGTTTTCTGCAATTCCACCAAACAGATGCCAGTGTGAAGTTAATATTTTACTAATAAGTTTGATGCTAAGTGTTTTTACAATCTTAGAATACATATTGCACACAACCTTTGCAGAAATCAAACATATGCAGAAGAAGTGTCCAACAGTAATGTCTGTTTATAGTACAAAATAAATTCAGTTAAATCTTAAATGCTCCTTAGAGGTATGCAAAGTTACCCAAAAAGAGTTAATCTATCTTATATCTTCCAGAAAATGCTTACTTGGTAAAAAATTGAAAATCGGGAGTTTTATGAGAAAACTGTGAATTTTGATTAAAAAAAAAAAAACAGTTTACATGAGAATTAATTGAGCAATTAAATGATATTTTTCAAGTGAATAGGCTCCCTAACATTCTCTTTTGCTAAGCTATGAAAAAAGACAGATCCTAATAACAGTGAATCAAAAAGAGCTGTAGTCTAGATCCCACCTGTAACACATGAAAAGAAGCAATCTTATTGCTAATGACCAGTGGCACTTATCTTTTAAAGCATACAAACAAGTATAAATATAAATTATTACTTTCTCATACTCATCACACCCAACATCTTGAAAAATACCAGAGATGCATTATATTGCATCTGTACTTTCAGGCACTAGAGGAATGCAACCTTTCAGCAACGCCTATCACATTTGGAAAGGTGGTGGCAGGAACAATTCTTCCCAAAATGAAAATCAGAAAGCCATTTCAAGTTTTAAAACTTAATATCACAGCTGTAAAAATGTTTTAAGCAAGATGCTTAGGAATTTACTACATGGGATGTGACTAGTATCTGATTTAGTGTAATTCACATACACCTCTGTGACAATACTAATGAACCCAGTCCTGTAAAAAGCATGCAGTTATATGGCTTCAGCTTCAAATTGAATAATTCTTTTAGTTAATGAGAACCCCATACTGTTACCTTGGGGAATTGTAAAAGTCAACACTAAATGATCCATTTTATCTGTAATTCCGAAAGTACCAGTCAGGATTAAACTGTAATCATGACTTGTTATTAGATCAGTATATTTCTGACTAATGCTTGGCTGCAGGAGGATTTATCACAGGTTCAGTTACATCTAATGCCTTCCCACTTGGATTGCTCCCTGCAGAGCTAATCGGATCTCAGTGGAAGTTTACGGGAAATTCGGCCACTAAAGTGACAGATGTACAAGTCTCTGCCCCTTCCTTCTGACCTATATATGTGTGTGTGTGCGCGCGCGCTTGTGTGTATGTGTTTTTCCTCAAAAGGATCCTTTTTTAGGTTTACTTCTGCCAGTGGTTTTGGTTTGTATTCATTTCTCTTTTTTTCCCTCCATTTCTTCTTTGATTGTTTCATTTTCTAAACTAGCTCTAGCTCACTGTAGCCCAAAGGTGAGGCAGATCATAGTCACACCGTACACCAGAGGACTATTCCCTCCTTTCTTCAGGTGTACACGTAATTCCAGAAGGACGTATCCTTTATATGACTCAAACCAGAGGAAGTGAGATGCACTGGGAGGAGACCATCCTTCCAGGGGCAATGACATACATGCATGCCCACAGCGAGCCAGAGCAGGAACCTGGAGCTGCCAGTTTCTAAACTTATGGATCCGTCAGTTTCTAAATTTATGGACAGTGCAAACAACACTCAGGAAACATCTGCAAAAGACCAGGCAGGATATAGCCTTGAAAATAAGTATCCTTATTGCACCTATACGGTCATCCTCATGTGTTTTGGATCACTACAGTTGAACAAATGAATGAGCAGGCAGCAAGTACAATTTTGTCTGATACTACAGTCTCAATGATTCTGAATTTTTATGGACTCTGCACATTCAGAGAGACTTGAAAAACACACGCATTCAGTTATGAGAGACTCAATATTCCAAATACATTTGAAATATATAGCTACACTTCTGCCTGTTTTAAATCGGTGCCTACCTGTTGAAGTTAAACTATATTTCATCCAGCTGAGGATGAAAATGAGTCAGCTTACATACTGTCCCAACACACTGGCTAGCAAGGGTGCTACCACTAGTTCCCTGAAAAGCTGAATTATTAGGAACCAGAGACACTATCAAGCCTATTATTCTCGTATATTCTTTCTTAATTACCAGCAGTACAATGAAGTTACAAGGGAGTACCTCAGCATACAAGAATTTACCCTATTCCTATTGAGATTAACTTGCTACTGATGCTGTACATGGAAATATTCACACCCCCATATGAATCATTAAATATCAAGGATTAATTTTCATCAACTAGGCTTAACAGATGTGGTACCTTGCCACTTCAATAACTAACAGATCAAATACACCAAAGCTATGCAACAGAAAAAAGGCTAAACAAAAGGACCAGGCTGCCAAAATGAGATCAGAGCATTTAAAAGGTTATAAGAGTGTTTTTTGTTGTTGTTGGTTTTGTTTTATAAAGATGGAAGATACTGGGAGAGCTGATAAGTGGAGCATACATGTTGATATGAGGTATTTTTATAGTAATAAAGTGATAAAAACTCCATCTCAGGGAAAAAAATGGAAGAAGCCAACTAAAGTAGGAAATAATGAAGAACACTTCTTAAGAAAATGTAATTAAGCAAGACAGGCAAAAATGGGGAGCTAATCAAGACCAAGTGAATTTATTACAAATGCTAGCTAGTCTAAAAGATCTAGTATCAAGAAGAAACTTTAAATAAGGATAGTAACGGAATTCTTGAACAAGAAAAATAATGGAACAAACGCACTGGGAATTTGGTGGAGGAATCATAAACAAAAAGAGGTATAATGTTAGGATAAAAACTAAGTACAATTGAAAGCCCAGACCATACTGACAGTGGAGAAAGACAAACAAGAATTAAAGAATAGATATAGTCAAGTAATGTAAATAAGTGATTGTATTAAAATATACTATAGAACGTAAGGATTGCCAATCAGTACCCAAACAGGAAATTTTGTAGTACTAAAACACCTAAACAGAACAGAACAGTAACAATCAAATGCAAAGGAAACGTAGAGAGGCTATGAAGGCGGTAAGGACATCTCCAGAAAAACTGCTTAAATATCACATCAGATATTAATGCACAACATATGAGTTTTACACATCATATAGAATTTTTATTCAACATTCATTTTAAGACTTTTTTATTTAATGACTACTATCCAGAGAACCCATAGGAAGAGGAACAACCCTTCTTGAATAGTTCACAACCATTGTTCAAGGGCTATTGAACAGCATCGGCTGTTGAATAGTACAAAAATCTTCTTCAGGATGCAACTTAAAAAATCCATTCTGTACTAATGCCTATAATATATTTGAATGCATTGTTTTGTGTAGGTGAGGGGGAAAAAAGCAATCTTTAAAGATAAGGGATAACTTTAAAAAGGAAAGCTATGTAAAAATGAAATAAGTTACAAGAAAAATAAAATAAACAGTTAAAAGGGTAAAATACTTGTAAGCAGCACGGAGTTGGTTAGGGGGTTTCATCACTTTACAGTGAGTATATCAGATTTCAGAAATGAACAGAAAACACTAAAAATGAGATAAAACAAAACTGGAAAATTAAAGAACATTTCAATAGTTAAAATAAAAAAGAAAGCGCTAAAATGAGAGAAATAGAAGAAAAGATTAACTCTGAATAATTAAAAATGGAACCAGACATGTCAGACTTCCAAAGACATTGAGCAGCACAGCACAAAATGGCACAAAGCATAAACAGCTGTGCCCCCTTCACTTTATATCCATCTTTTATCAAAACACTTCAGAAAAAGGAAGGCTCCCAGGTGTAGCTGTTAGAAGATCAATGCACAAAAGGAGCACTCAAAAAATAATGCAGTAGCAGAGAAGCTAAATTAATTTCTGGCAGTAGTGTTCACTAAAGGAATCAGTGAGATCTCCCTATCACAGACCTCAGAGATACTTTACTAAAAAAGGTGTCTTAAAATGGAACTATCAGTAGAAACAGTGTAAGATGAAATCGACAAAATGAGCAATAAAAAAAATCCGCTGGACTACTACATGGCCTTCATCCTAGGAACCTGAATACGAAACTTCCAAGCAACAGCCTGTGGTACACAAGTCGTCACTTAAATGATCCTCTGTTTCAGAGGAACAGAAGGTAACAAATAAAATTGTGTTTATTAAACATGTGGATAGAGGTGATACACTGGGAAAGAATGACCACTGGTTTCATAGAAAAAAGTGATTTCCTACAAATCTCTTAGTTTAAAGGAGTCAATAAGCTTATTAATAACATGAGTAGATTGAAACAGAATACTTTGAACGCCCAAAATGTTCCGACAAATTTTGCTACAAAATGTTGTTTAAGTGGACACCGGATAAAAGAGAAGTCTTTTTCATACATATGTAACAGCAACGAGGGTTAAAATAAAAGATTAAATGTTTTCACAAAATGAGGAGATCCAGAAAGCAAGGTTTTGGGGAGCATGTCTTGAAAAAACTGAAGGGAGTGAATATTGCAGTGAGAAAGTTTGCTAATCACAGAAAATGACTGCAGATAATCAAATCTAAAAGCTAAGTGTGACGAGTCACAGAAGGGTCTCATGATACTGAATGGCTATTAATAAACTGACAGATGAAATTGCTTGCCAGTAAATTCACATTAGTAAATATGGGAAAAAAATATCAAAGGCTAACTACATACACAGAACGACTGGCTCTACTTGCGGAAAAGAATTCTTGAAGATATCGTGCATGAATCTCTAGATATGTAATCTGAATGCTCAGCAGAAGTCCAAATAGCGAAGAGAATGATATAATTTTGTTATAGGAAAGGAACAGAGACCAAAACATAACATACTGTTAATACTACCTTATAAACAGATTCACATATTTCCTTTACACTGAATGTATAGGAATAACTTTTAGCAAAAGTGGTACATTCTTTGAAACATATATCATAGAAGGACAACATAAACGATTGGACGTATCGACAGCTTTTCTGAGGAATGATTAAACTGACTTTTCACAAACTGCTCAGGAGATCTGTATAATCATGAATGATCTGGAATAGATGACTGCATTACACTTATTTGTCTTTTCCTATGGCACATAATTCAGTAGTACCTGATTATCTGGAAGCAGACTTAAAAGAAACGATATTTTCTTCCATACAACACAAAACTGTACAAGGCATAATCACTATAAATTTGCTCTATTTTTGATAATTTTTTCCTAAGTATCTGCTAGTGGTCACCATCAGAGATGACTGGGGAGCTAGCCCCTCCGTTGCTCTGACCTATTAACATCATTCTCCCTTGCATTAACTTCCATATAACAATTCACAAATCTGAAAAGGTACAAAACGCTGAAGATCAACCATGACGCTACAGAACATGATTAGAAAGCTTTTGTGCAGCAAAGAACACAAAAACACTCTCACTAACCAAAGGCATCACTCCGGTTTTGATTCTCAGCAGAATCAATTGGCACCTGTGTGCCAAATATATACAGCTGTCAATGTTACCATCAGTCCATCTGCTGCACGAGCCATATGTCGGTAGCTTTATTTAGGGTAGTTAGGGAGAGACAGGGAGATATCCTGAAAGGCAAATTAATTCTAATTTCTGTGAATCATAAAAACTACTACAAATATTAACTTGCTGGGTAATATATTTATTGAAATGATGTGCATACTAAGAAGCAGCAATTTGCACAAGAATTGTATTCATTATGCAATCATACGGAAACAGTGGCTATAAAATTTCACATCGGTCAATGCAAACAGAACTTCCAAGTTGCTGCCAACCACTTCACCCATACCACTAACGTTTCTGCTGTGTCTTTTGCTCTTGCACTTCTTCCATGTTTTTCTTATTCCATTTCACCACGGCTTACTGCTTAAAGCTGTTTCAGAAAATTCTTCCAAAAAGACATTTCTAGTCTACTCTTTCTGAAGACAAAAACTTTAAGTTTTTCATGTTTAGCTCTAAGTATGATGCTATTCAAGCACATGATTTTTTTTTTTCACATCACATTCCCTGACTGTACTCCCATTTACCTGGAGTTCTTCAAAAAAGGATAACTTTTCTTACTGTCTGCAAGCTGTGTAGCTTGTCCTTGAGATTAACAAAACAACAAATCAGTATATTTTGAGCCATTTCTGCTTTCTTCTGAGTCCAAAGTCTTCTACAAAACTTAGAGTTTTAAATTCATCCAAAAGTGATGTTATTTTTATGGTACATATCTGTATTTGTAGATGAATTCAAAGCCATCATTAATGTACATATATATATATATTTATTTATTTATTTTTAACTGTCTAACTTGGAGCTAGTAGGCTTGAAGCATGCTTTTATTTTGTTACATGGAGCTATTCCAGCAGAAAGAAATCAGATTCCAGAACCTAGCTTTTTCTCCATTTTCTTCCATATTCCTCATTTAACAATCAGGAAATGAACTGACACGGTAAGTCTACCTCCCAACCACTGCCTCCCCACATACATATTATCATCACACTGTGGGAAATCCTGAAGAAGTTAACTCTGAGTGTTGTCATCTATTTGTAGAAGGACAGAGAAGAAACATCATACATACTAAAATCTTGGGGAAGGTTGGGGAGGCTATGTATATTTCAGGAGTCATTTTCTAGCACTAAAATAAAAGCCCCCAACCCTTAGCTAAGTCAGCGTGGTTTTCTTAAAGCCCTATTTGTTTCAGCTGAAAGAGTATTGCTTTCATATTGGTCACAGATGGGACATTGCCATCCATCTAAAGAGACCCAACATTTATTAAGAACTAATTCCTCATTTTAAAAAATGACAAAAAGATTAACATAAGATGTATTAGAAAATCATTCTAAAGGTTTATATGTTATTTGCTTGAAAACGCTTGGTTTAAGTCATGTGTGAATAGCATAAACCAAAATGTTCCAAGTCACGATTACTTTAAAATTAGAACAAAATGAGACTTGGTCATCTTTACTATGTTCATTACTAACGTCATTGTTTACTCATGTGTGATCGGATGCTTGCTTGCACTTTCTAGATGCTTTGTACCATTCAGACGCTGCAGAGCAGTAGAGCTCAGACCCACCTCACCAGATAGGAAGGCACTCCATTTTAGCTGGGATAAAGTAGTGTAAACAATCCTTAGAACAACTGCTCCTAGATCTAAAGCCTTCACCTCACTGATGAGGGCAAATCAGTAGCAGAGAAAATACATATTTTGCAAGTTCTCAACAGGTTGAGGTTTGAAATTACTTAGCATAAGTGAAGTCCGAAAGCCACTGAATCCAGCAAGTCAGCGTGTCTCCTGACACAAGTGCCTTGCAACAGAGGACAGGATCTGGATTAGCTACTTCACAATGGTATCTCTAGATCTAGAATAGTAAGTGTTGTCTTTTTAACTATTTAATAGTAGCAAGACAGGTGTCCAAATAGGTAAACCAGGAGAGCACTAGCAGCAACTGAAATCCCTGCTGACAGCCTCAACAGAAAAGCCACGATTAGCTGAGGTCCTCCAGGACAGATTAAGGCGTATTAGCAGGACAACACGAGGAAAACTAGCACTGCTGCTGATGGCCTTACCGATTTCATGGATACAGAGTTTCAGTACAGATCTTTCAGCCCCTGAATTTTTAGCCAGCAGTAATCAGTCTCATTTCTAAACTAACTGCAGTCTTCAAACTGAAAAAATGAACAGAGGATTCCTCAACTACCTTTTACTGGGTATTTCCATCTTTCGCCCTTTCTCTTCATAGAATCGCCAATGTATGGACATCTAATGCAATTAGCAAGCAGAAACAAATCATAACACAGATTATAAAATATACATATACAGAAATCTTAGACAAAATGACATGTAATAGTTTCACCTGTTCTACTATTTTAAAAGAAAATAAATGGAAAATGCCCTAAAAAGACTGTTCTCTTTTTATCATATTAGATTTGCATATATAGCGATCCATTTCAGAGTTGAACCATCAAACCTTAGAAGGCTAATTTATCTAATAATGTTATAATCAACCATATCAAATGCTCAGATCCTTAGAGATGACAGAAGTAGACAAAAAAAGGTATTCATGTTTCTTTGCCTCATACAATATAACACAGATCAAGGCAGAAAATACTGGTGAACACAAGTGTGATGTGCATCTCTTCTACACTTAAATTCTTCTTGACACAAAGAATTTTGAGTGCTTTGTTTCTGCTATTATTTTTCATTGGATGAAGCACTGGTGCTATCCAAAAGTTAATAGCAGGAGTGTGTCTGTGTGACAAAAACAAATACAGCTTGAGCCCTATAGTGGTTTATACCAGAACTAGTTTGCAACAGAGTGCATGCCTGACATACACAAATCACAAAATGGTATAGAAATATCTTATTGTGTTCTCCTCTTAACAGAACAAAAATGCTATTATCTGGCACTGTCTCCCTCTCTCCAGATTAGATTTTGGTAAATAAACGGAAGCTTCAGAAGAGGTTTTAGAAAAACAACAACAACAACCAAACAACCTGCAGCAAGTGAATCATCATAATCATAAGTCATTTTACTTATTGGCTCATTTGACTAGTATAGGTAATCATACTGCTGTTGTTCAAATAGCCCCTTGGCATCAGGCATATGCTGAGTCTATGTAAAGACTCATACATGTGCAAGTTCCTTTTTTCAGGCTGTATGCATGGTATAAATAGAACCCTAGAAATCTGACAGGTACCTGAAATCAGAGGTAAACCAGAGTCTTTCTGTAAACAACATCTCTAAGCCCCATTAAGAGCTGTGGACATTGGCTGATAGAGTGAGACGATGCAGTTTTTTGTCCCTGCCTACCTTATATTCCCTTCAAAACGATGCTCTCTGGGCCACAGGGACAGAATTTCTGACATCTATAAAGTGGAACTTGTTTTGAGTGGTGATGTATTTAATGTGAGGTTTCTTCTTTTTGCTTTTAGGAGCTAAGTTGTTTCTAACAGCTTCCATTTCTTATGATGATGATTACCAGGAATCTCCTTAAGCAGCACGGGCTCAGGTGAGATCATTATTTTAAAGAATATATAAAAAATGTTATTATTATTATTTTAATCTGATTATAAGTCCTGCTAACCCCAAATTTTTTCAAAATTTTAATTACAAGATGCTCTTAGTATACCATACTACCATACTTGTTCCCAAGTATGGGGTCAAATTCTGGGAACTCATGACTTTCATAGATTGTCTTTCAATGCATCGTGAAACCTCCCTTTGGCAGCCCAATAACAGTTATAGAGCAGTTGCTCATTACACGTCAATGTGCATTTATTTGTATATGTAACATACATGTGCTGTTTTCTTTTCTACCTCTCTAAGAGCCAGTTCTTCCAACTCATCTAAATCACACCATTTCCTCAACAAAGATTCAGAAAAGAACTTTGACTTACCTTACTGAAAACAATCTCACACTAGCCTGCATTTAAATTTAAAAAAAAAAAAAAATCACAGAAAATTAGGGGGAAAGTTCTCATTTGTGGGGGAAAGAAGAAAATGTTAAAATCTGGAAGGGTGATGTGCGAGCTGTTTGAAGTGCCTTAGAGGGTTAGAGTGTTTCAAGAAGTTATCAGCAGAGGTATATTAGTGAACACAGAACAGCTGACCTATTGAAAGATGTATGGCAGTTACTTTTATCACATTGCTTTTGTTTTATTATAGAACTCTCATAAGGATTCAGTATGTTCCCTTGTAAATATTTCAGTTTATAGACAGTAAATGGCCCATACTTGCAAGCAGATCAATCTTCCCATAAGACTATTATGGTAAATCTATGGAACTTACAAAAATGAAAAGCAATTAAGAAATTATGAAAACTTCAAAAAGGCTAAAGGAGGAGAACAGAATGAATATAAACTTTTGGAGGGAAACAGCATGAACCTCTCCACGCATCCGGAGAATTTTTTAGCTAAAAGAAAATAAGAGCCATTAAGCTCTTAATTTTGCATGAAGATCTATTATATCTTGCAGTCACAGTAAGTCCCATTTGCCACAAAACTGTCCCTGGAAAGAATCCATTGGAGTATGCTACAGTGCAGAATATAGCATTTTTGGTTCATTCTCAAACAACATATTGTGATACAACACTGATTTTTTAGCTATATAGAGTGACTAATGAGGTCATATATATTTTTATAATGTATATTGCTGTATATATAAAGCAGTGTACTAGGCCATTCACAGCTATCTTATAAATTAAAAGTACTAGGATCTTAAGGTCATTTGTAGAGCTTTGAAGAAAGCATCATCCTCTTTATATGGGAAAAAATAAATTTTGGATTTTGTCATCTAGTGTTTCTCATTAGCTTATGATCATGCTGTTACAGAAGTGCAGGAGTTATTAACGAAATAAAAGAAATGTCCAGCCTCTCACCTATTGTGCATTATGTGTGTTCTGTGGTGTCCAAAGGTGCCAGTCAAGATTGAAAGCTAATTGTTCTTGAAGCAGTAAAAACATGAAATGAGATACTATTTCTGACAATAACCTCAACAGGAGATTACACCTGGATCTACTTTGGGGCAGTTGGCAGAACCAAATCTTGAGGAGATTAAATTAAATGAATGTTGGAGACTGGTGCAATAGTACAGCACACCACTTCCAGCTATGGGGCAAACGTGACAATGGAGTAAAGGATGAAACAGGTTCGAGGTGAAAACTGATCAACTGATCTGGGCCTACGTACTGAGGGGTAAGTAATATGAACCTGCCAGAAAGTCTTCCATCAAGAAGGCTTACCTGAAAGAAACCAGTAAAACAATTTGGAGGCAAAAATATCAAGGTAGATTTAGCAAATCATTTTAGCAGTTGAGTGATATTTCAAGAGGATTACAAAGAAATAATAGGGCAAAAATATAACTTACCTTGGTTAGACAATAGTTTTGCTTTTAAAAAGCAAGCTCACTCTCAGCCTGGCTTTTTATGCATGGCTATTGTCCAGATATACAGACAAGGTCTATGTCTTCTAGTCTGTTATAACTCAGCACCTAGTAATCGGCCACATAATTTAGAGCAGTTGGTTGAAAACCTTAAATTAGTCTGGTTCTTTAGAACAGAGAGTGTCACTGGCAGCATCATCCTTAAGCATCATGCTTGGCTGGTATCTTTAATTAACAAAGTTAAGTACCTTACAACATTAGTCCAGGACAAAATTAGTAAAGCGAATTTGACAGAAGGGAAGTCTGTTATCTAAGATTCTTGAATAATGAAGGGGCAATTACAGCAATTAAAATCCACTGCAACTTTACTGTCATGAGCATACACTTATTACACTTATGAACATGGATGTAATCACTTAAATTGTATGGACAAAAACCTCTACCAAAACTCACTATTTAATTGATATTGATTATTCTCATAAGCCCTTAAATACTTTGTGAAATTTGCATACCATTAGTTTTCACCAGAGAGGTTTAGATGAACACAATCAAAAAAGCTATTTTTTTGGAGAAGATTGCTTTTATTTTCCTTTGTATTTGAATGTTACTCAGTTCCAGGTGAATCATAGCCAGCTATATCTTTCATATGTCTGGACATGGAGCCAGAAATAGACAGCGAGGAAAAGAAGAATGTGATATTTGACACTTGCAATGAAGGATCTGTGTTGACTATGCTGACGTTAAACTTCACTATGAAACCTTATCCAACTCTTATCTGCCTTTCTGTAGTACAATAAATCCCTAAGTTTTACCCTAAGGCACTTGCCCTCTCAAGGCTGTAAAGTTCTATTTAATTTTTTAGACATCAGGTCAAGCTTTGAAGCACCTTCCTCCTTAGCCCATCCTTCTCCGAAACATGCTTGCATTGTACATCTGGTACACTGGAATGCCACAGAACAGTTGCACTTTCTGGCTCCCATCTTTCAATCCTACCCCATCTCTAAACGGGAAAGCAGCACATCACAGATCACTGCTTCTGCTTTGCATGGGCTGGCCTTGCTTGGCTCTCATGGTATGGCTGGCTTTGGTCCAAAGACAAAATCTGCATGTGGGACTGCTGTATAACCTGGCATGAAATGGCTGAGGATGACCTCAGATTTGACCCTAAATATTAGTACAGACCTGCCCTGCCTTCCAGATGGTAAATTAGTTTGCTTTACTTGGTTTTCTTTTGCTTGTGGCAGTGTTTGTTGATGTTTGCAGAAGTGTAGTATCAGTGCAGAGCAGTATTTGTAGAGCTATTTCAAAGCCATGTGTTACAAGTAGGCAAGAAGCAGTTAACGATGTAAGTGAGCCTTCTGGCATCAAAACCCATCTGACTGTCAATCACTGAACTTATCTGAAAGGACATGACTGGCCTTTGCAAAAGGTTTAAAAGGCCAAGAAGACAGCAACAGAGGTGTTTAACATAGAGCAGTGCAGCTGGTTTGCAGGCAGGGTTAATTTCCTTTTGCCCTTTACCTACAGGGAGGGTAAGAAGTTTAACAGGGAGGAAAAGCACAAGAACTAATAAGTGTACTTTTTTTTTTTTTCTGTAAAAACTGAGGGCAGGAAGGATCTTGAGTTTTTGCTGATCAAAACAGGCACATGGCCCTGTCATGCAGCACATCCAGGAAAAAAAAGCAATCCTAATACGTATGCATCCAAAGAGAGATTGTGAGCAAAAGGAAGCAGCAGCGCTGCTACAAAAGGTGCAAACTACACTTTTCAGGATAGCGGGTTCAGTCTGGCTCCCATCCTAGTACTATATGTTTAATTCACTTATGAATTCAAACTGGAACAGAGGAGGTTTACTAGGACAATCAGGGAAACAAAGTCGGTCTTTCAAAAGACGATTAAGAATACTGCCAGCTAAATGGGAGTCCAGCCTACACACATGTCCAGACTTACACAGCATCAGCATTGTAAACGCATTCCAGGTTAAACAGGTTTAGGCTTAACTCCAGAATGCCCTACAGGGAAAGTCAGAGCACAGCCAGCATCTGAATATACTCTCCAGTTCCCGTTCAAGAGGTCTGCATCCACAGAAGTAAAAGCAGCTCAGCTTACTAGAAAGACACTAGGTGTTCAATTTCTAAGCACAAGGTGGATTTTTGTACTCAAGCTACATCTCAGCTACACCTAAATCACAGCCAAAAATGAAGGTGGAAAGCATATGAACTTGTCTGATGCCATCCTCATAGGTATCCTTACACCACCATTCTGGAGCTAGAACAACTGTATTTAGCTTAGGAAAATGAATGCTGATACTCAGAAAAAGACAAATTTATACCAACTGACAATATGATCACAATAATAGTGATCATAAACTGGTCACAAAAACACAAACTGGAAGGTAGAAGTTATAAACACTAGAGAACTGTGGTTCAGTAGTAGGAGAAAAATACCACTGTTTTCAAGAAGAAAATTCCACAATTGGAAGGATTTTATGACATGGCTGCTTGTAAAAAGAGGGAAAGGAATTAATAATCAAGGGTCCCTTTTGGTCACAATGCTTGCATCAGCTCTCAGTTTCGAGACCCACCTCTAGTTTCAGCAGAACTATGCTGTACAGTACGCCTGGTTTTCCTTGATAACAATCTCTATTCTAGTTGTTAATGATTATTCATTAATCACTACTCCAATGCAATGAAGCAATTGTTCAGTGAACTAGATGACATATTTCATTTTTATTTGCTTGTGGCTAGTAACTAAAAATGAGAGCATGTGTATGAATCCTGAAGTCAAATATTCAGAGCATGACAGATTTTTGAAAGGGTGCAAAAATGAGGACCTCAAATTTGAAATTCCCTGATGTTCCTTTAAACAACCTTAAAACAACTATGCAAAGCTACAAATGCCTAAAATTAATTGAAACCACTGGTGTTCAGCTACCAGAGAATTTGGCTTAGTCATGCTTACTAGGAACATAAATCTATGACAGTCAAATCCTACAATTTAATCAAAAACAATGTAAATTAAGCATCAGGTTACTTTAATTTGAAGAAAATAAATTTTGAAAAACACCTCAGCTTGTTTTAGATTTGCTTTTTAAGCATAAAGCCCTAAAAGCAACAGTTTAGCAGCCTCAGCACCTCAGCATCAAAAGAGAAAAAATAAGTTCTTTTCTGCACTAAGTGGTTTGTGTATAATTATGTCATAAAGGAAAGGATAAGTTCTCCAGGTGTGGACCTTTCTTATATTGGATGTTAATAAGAAACTGCTAGTGTAAAACAGCACTGATATATTGCATAGCATAGAATTACTCAGAAAAGGTGAGTCTGTGGAATGAGGTACATAGCACAGACACAACCCATTAAGAAGAGCTGTGGCAGTAATTCTGCTAGTTTCAGCTGAGCTGAGTCTACTTAATTTCAGTGATAGCTTTGAGAAAAATGGAGAGAAGAAGAAACAGAAGTCTGGACTTTTCTGTTAGTCTTCAACAAGGGTGGAAGAAGTTGAAAACCCAAGAGACTGGTCACTATAAAGTAAGTTAGAGCGAAAAGATTTATGAGGAAGACTAAACTACCAGATTTGAAAATTTCACTCTCAACTACTTAACCAGGCCAAAGTGAAGCAATAGACAGAGGCCACCCATTCATGAATCAAATAAACTTGTGCTTCTGTTTATGTCCTGCATTCCTCAGAACTATCTGTGGGTCTGATATAGACGAAATGCTGAAACTCGATCACAGACTTACCAATTAAAAGTTAGAGCTACAAATCAAACAAATAGCATTGAGTTGCCTGGTTATCACTGAAAGTTTTATTATCGCTGATAATTCACAGAAGAAAAGTATTTATTTTAATAGTAACACTCCAGGTCTATTATTAAAAACACCAACCCTACTTCCCAAACACCTATGATATAGATACTGAACCTCATAACTGGGGCATCAAGTGTTTCCAAGTGCTACTATGTCCTAATACAAGTTCTATAACTTGGAAGATGTAATTTACCCAGTATATCACTGCAACTCTGTGTAGATTAGTCAAATGTCAACAAAGTGCTGTCTGCTGTACCTGTATTAAAGATGGCCAACAGCTGAAAAAGAAAAAGTAGCATTTAAACCTGCAATATAAACATTAATGATATAAGGCTATTAGGTATATAGAGGTTCAAATGAGGTAGTGTAAATGCTTCAGTACTGAAAACACAGGAAAAAAGAACCCTATCATTTTACTCTCTGAGATGCTGTGTGAACTTTACCGAAAGAGATGGCAATTTGCAAAGTGCTTCTTCCAGTGAAAGCAACTATTTCCACAGCTATAGCCTTAAAGTCTGCTTGTACTGGTTATTTTCATAAATAAACCAGTATTTTCCTTGGATATAAAGTTTTTTTTTTAAAAAAATACAGCTAGCAGAAACATCACAGAGCAAAGTGAACTGAAAAAAAATCTGAAGCCATGAAGATGAACAGAATCTAGAATGCACCATGAAATATTTACCTAAAGGAGCCACAAAAGCATCATCAGCTGACATTTACTCAGGCTTAGTACTGCACAATATTACTATTCAAAGAAAGAAGGAGATTGGTGGATAAATCTTGTGTATGTGAATAGTCCTACTCAGATCAGTCAGCGCTCTTTTCAGAAAGATGAATAGCATTTGTCATATGTATATTACCACTCTTAAAGGTCCTGTGTGCGAGATTTTGCTTTACTGAATGATTTCTCTGAAATACAAAGTCTTCCCGTGGTGTTCCTACAGAACTTTTACCCTGCACATACTACCGCTTACCTTGCACCTCTGTTCCCAATACTCAAATATGTGATGTTACCCTAGCCAGTGTTTCATTCATTATTTACAGGCTCCATATAGTCTTCCCACCGCTAACCCCAGTTTTGAATGTCTTCCCTGCTGCTAAATGGACAAAAAAGTCAAGAAACCTATTTAATATATGGAATTAATATTCCCATGACCTTGTCTTAACTGGAGAAGGAATATATAACATTGCAAAGCCATTTTGGCATAGTCAGTCATCCAGGAGATCCACTTCCAACACCAGGAGCAGGCCATGTACTTCAGAAACAGCACAACAAAATTACAAACATGAAGTTGTTCAGAACTGGAAATTCAGACTGTTGGAACAACACCTGACACTACCCAGGCCCAAATGACTAAGAGAGACTGATTTTGACCTATATACAGAGTGAAAAAATACTCTTGAGAAGAAATCTTAGAGTGGATGACCCTCAGTCCAGCTCCAGCTGATGCTAACAAATATCCTACTAAGCTACATGCCCTGAGATGCTTCTGGGCCAGAAGGAACCCTGGGCTGGCCCCAGAATTCACAAGCACACCACAGAAAGTACTGCCTACATCTGCTCACTGCTCAGAAAGCTAGGGGTTGAAGACAGGGGGGATTTCCTGGTTTATACAAAATGCATTAATTGTTAAGGAGATTATATTCCTGCAAGCAGTTTCAGCTAAAGGCTTATAATATATTCCTGCCACTTGCTCCCCCTTCCCCACCAAGTTCCCCTGCTAAAGGCTACTCCCAGCCAGGCATGTGTTCAAAACTGTCTTAGAAGCGTAAGGAGGAGAAAAGAAAACCAGCGTGGCTGGTTTCGGTATTAGCTTTACCATTATCAGTGATTATGGAATCATTGATCTTACAAGCATGATGATTTATCTGCAAACAACTTGCAATTTGTGAATGGGCTGCACGAATACGGTTGCTTTTATTTATATGCTTACTGTCAGAGTTTAGGTTTCACTGGACTCATCAGTTTGAATTCATTCTGTTTCAGTCACGAAGCACCAGTGGACTCTCTTCTGGGATATTTTCTTAGATCTTTGTAGCATGAATAAAAGTCATTATGACCATAAATTAAGGAAGTCATCGACAGTAAAACATCCAGACTTCAATTGTTAGCCACCCTTTTCTGTCCTTTCAAGGGAAACTTGTGCTGCTTTTGCAAAGGGAAGGGTTAGTGGCAGTCTGTGGCTATCTATCACCACCCGCTTAGTTCAGCATTTCAGCAAAGTTCCTCCTGATTTTTCTGTAATTCTGGAAGGCAATGCTTGTAAATTTTTCATGCAGCAGAAATCTTAGTATCAAAGTAGCTTGTAGGTCCATTTCTGCAACCCATCAGACCCTTCTTCTTCCCTCTAATAATCTGTTCTGTCCTCAGGCTCCTAAAAATCTCCTCTGTATATAACATTGGCATAGCACGGCTTGCCTGAAATATCACAACTCTTCACCATTCTGAAACTTTTACTAACTTTGTCTTCAGCAGAACATGCACCTGAGAAGAAAGACCCAGTGCTTTACAATAGCATCTCCTACGATAGATATCAGACTATATGGTAGATATACTGGGGAGGAAGCCATTATGGCCAGTACCATTGGCAACAAATGCCATGCCTAACAAAAGAATTGCTTTTCTTCTGACTTCTCCCTTTCTTTTTTGCATCTTGACTTAGTGGGCTTAGGTGTATTTGTTTTCTACTGCTTTACATTTATAGAGTAATACACTAAAAATGTAAGGGGCAGTTGCTCTGTCATTGCTTTCCTGCTGTAAAAATATACAGCTATTGTGTATTTATACAATAAACTTCTGGGTGTTTTTTTATTATTATTTTATTTTACTAGAACTGATGACAGGCAAAAGAGTAGATAGGTTGTAAGAAAAAATTATTTACTCAGCACAAACCAAAATTTCATCACGGACAATTTACTTCCTAGAAATTGCAATTGTTCTCACTTTTCATCCTTTTACTATACATGAAAACTAAATGACAAGTGACAGAGAAGGGAAAAATGTATCTCCTGATTTCTTACAGGTAAAATTAAACAAGAATATTCTTTCTAAAAGCAGGAACAGGATTTCTGGTTGTTTTAAAAAACAAAAAATTTCTTTGGTATTTTGGCACATTACAGAACTGATGTTTATATTCACAAGAAATTAAAATTTGTAAACGTAGTTCACATCAGAATCCAATGCTCATTCAACTCTGATAAGACTATGCTGTATACAGCCAAAAAAAATCAAGCCTCAAATATGCATAGACCATTTTCAAACAGATCAAGAATTACTCAGATAGTCAGCACTATTTACAAATAAAGAAATTCTATCTGTTTCTGAGCAACGCGTAGGAAAAGAGAAAGAAACAAAATTCATTGAAGTTGCTATTTATTTTATAGTTGGCTTCTGTTTAGCTTTTATTTTAAAAGTTGATGATGCTTCATTATGAGCAATTTAAACGTATACTCAATAAAAATGTTCACAGAGTTGCAAGACAGTGA
This sequence comes from Anseranas semipalmata, assembly GCA_013399115.1. NCBI lineage: Eukaryota > Metazoa > Chordata > Aves > Anseriformes > Anseranatidae > Anseranas > Anseranas semipalmata. The sequence continues at coordinate 954,209 of VXAA01006137.1, read as the reverse complement.
ACCCTTCTGAACTCACTGACTTCACTTGCACTGGCAAAATTAAATAGACTTCAAACCAGTGTAAAACAGACCTTCCTTCTCCCCTTTCTATTCCTGTAGAATAGTAGCCGGTGCACCAGATACATTTGTCACTGCTACAGTAAGAACATAAGGACAAGCAAAAGCTATAAAAATCAAGTTAATAACTTTTTTCCTATGACAGGTCCATCAGATTTGGAATCCATTTCATTCACATTTTAGTGATGATTAAACTTTTTATTCTATTGAATTTCTCACGTAATCTGTCAAGCATTTTGTGGACACTAATGACCTATCATTGCAAAGGTGCAGTAATTAAAGGCCTTGTTTTGGCTGAATTGTTACAGTCCTGGCACCCTGCAACAAAAGTGAGAAAAGCAATTTATTTGCAAACTAGAAGCTAAATACCTTCACACTTGGAGCTGGAAAATGCTCCGCTACTTTATTGTAAGGTATAATTTTACATGTTTCTGTAATGGCAACACACAATACAATTAATTTCTTTTCAGATAGTAGGGGAAAAAAAAAACAAACCACAAACCGAGAATAGTCCTTTCCTATCTAGCTTAAAATTTTGCAATTCAGAGTAAATAGACGCTGTTACACATTTAGTGATTTATTCATCAGCATTACACAGTGAGGGCACTTTGCATTAACAAAGACAAAGCAAGCAAGACTTGCCAGTGTTACTATTTTGCTGAAGAAATATAAGAAAAGTCTTAAATTTTATTTACTTAATCTAGTTAGAGGGGAAGTGGGGAGAATACGGGCATATTACTACAGAGCAAGATTTTGTGAATTCCAATATGAAATGAATATATGAACTCCCTGCAGAGGGTCTTGCAAGTTATTAAAATAACACTGAATGAATGTTTCTTCCATACGAAGAATTCCTGTAAATGCTAGACAGTGAACTCAGGCTCTAATTTCTGAGGTTATATTGTTCTGCCTGTCTGGCAGTAATTTTTTGCATTTTATTTACACTATAAGGCTTTACCTCAGCTTAGCTATGAGAAGCCGACGAAAAATTCTAATAAAATCTTATATATTCCAAGCTATCGTCCAAAATACTAGATTGAACAACAAAAGATTATCTGAAATTTGCTCATCAAGTCTGTTTTATTTTCAGTCCATATACAATGAAGCAGATAGAAGAAAACATGCTAAGGAACAAGGCTGAAGAATCACATCAAGATGCAATCTTATGAAAGATTAAGAGTCTATGAATGAAGATGCAGTGTTTATTAAGGACTTGGAATAATAAATGGAATTATTCACATACAGGTGTAGAGGTTGAAGGTACATTTCAGTGGAGACCATCTCTTCTGTGTAATGCTGATTAATACATCAATATACTCAATTTTGATTGCGGGGGGAATTGAAAGGCATAAACTATGCTTTGAATGGGCTCAACACCTTGTAAGACTGCACCTGCAATTTTTTTTTTTTTTTTTTTTGGCACAACCTTATTATATAACAGACTTTAGTTAGACTCACAGCTAGATTAATTTTTGCCTGGTTTGAATATCATTAAAAACCTAGTTGCAAAATGAAATCTGGTGATGTAGTAAGTGCTGGATGCAAGCACTGTCCGAGGATTTAGCTTTGCTATATAACCCAGAGGCTACATTGTTAGTGTAAGCACATCCTCTGTGAGCTCCTGAGATTTTTTTTTTTTTTTTTTAAAAACAGGGCAGTAACTATTTCCTTGCACGGTGCTCCTGAGGATAATACCAGATTCTTATTACACATCCCCCTCTCTGACATCCTTTACAATAATGCATGAAATACATCGACATATCTCAGAAGTGCATGACTGGCAGGGGACACCCATTAAATCGATGCTCTTAACATAACCAAAATGTAGCAATTTACCAACAATACCAGTAAGAAAGAACAAGAAACTTGCAGCTAAATGTATGCATATTGTCTGCTTCTAAGACACTGCTGTATTTAATATATGGCTAAGTTACATTTATGCGAGACCTGTCCAAATGAAACACTGTTTTAAAGATTTGTTCTGTTTTCAATTATTTAGGTGTGATTTGGTGTTCTAGGCTACTTAAAAATTAGCCTCATTACTCCAATAGAACAAGCAAAAGCTGATATTCTCTCACCATATGCAGTGGGCCAAGCCCACGGAAGTGGGATATTTGGTGCACTGTGGTTAAGAGAAGGAGGTAAAACCTACTGTTATCTTTTCCCCTGTAAAGCACTTCTGTACCCAATGCCACCTGAGGTTCCAGGAAATGGTGGGGGAGAGCCATCACAGATAAATGATCCTGCAAGCCCTCTCTGTCTAGGGTTATTGCTGCTTAAGTGGGAAATCTGCAGATGGGGGACTTTTTGGAAAGGTCAATCAGAGACATTTTGGTGAACTGTGTGGATATAATTTCTCAATTCTGCTAAGTTCCCCCACATTAACACCATTGCGTCTGTGAGGGGGATAAAATTAATAAGCCCCAAGAGCTTAATAAATGAGTTCTAGAGGGATATGCCGGCATCCTGCAGGTCCAAATCCTCTAGCCTGTTTTTTTTGCTCAGACTTTATTCACTCAATTTCCCAGGGGCGAACTCCTGAGCAGAAACTCATCTGTCTGTCACATTTCACTTGACAGTCCTTGACTTTACCACTTACCTTGGCTTCTGTTGGAAAGCTAATAACGCCTCTCTAAGCGAAGACGGGAATTGTCTACAAAAGAACCATAGAACCATACAAGCTGTAATGCACCTGACAGTTTGGTGAACCTTTATTCTCCGAAGTGGAGAATTTGTGAAAGGATAAAACAGAAAGGAAGAAATTCTAAGTTGCAAGACTTGTGTGGTTAGTACAGAGTTTGTTAAAATAAAAATTGAATTTGGAAAAATTCTCCTCTTATGCAAGCACAGCACCTGACAGTACAAGGAAAATTTACAACTGCTCCTAAATATAATATTATTTTTAACTTCTGCAAATAAGTACAAAATTTTCATAAACTTTGGTATACTTCCTAAAAAAATACTAACTTTTCTTAAATGTTTTTTTTTTCTTTGTTTCTGCTAATAAACCATCCGTCAAGAAAATTTCTACTTATTACTACACCTTCAGCCATCACAACTGGGTGATGTGATGGTAAACAGAGTGAAAGCAGAAGAAATATTTAGTTAAGACCTCCTGCAAAACAATCTATTTCACTTTGCCATCACATCTGTATTTGCTTTTTTATTTTCTTGTAATAAAATCATTTACTTGTATTTGCTAGTGGGAAGTTATGCTATATCGTCATGATAGCACACATATTTTGCATTTTAATGCCAGTAAATGGAATTATTGATAGCAATATTGAGCAAGGATTTGGCAGGTAGGGAAATCTTGAGCCAACTAATCTTACTTTAGTCTACTGAGGTCTGACACAATACCGTGTCTCTCTACGGTTTCATTATCAGTAACAAATTGCTAGGGCTGTGTAAATAGCATCTATCAACAGGGTTTAGGGTCCTTGGTAAATCTGAAGGATTTGAGCTATGCAATTTAATGTTAGTCATTTTTGCTAGCGTGGTATTTGTAAATCTTTGTGAAATCTTGGGAAAGTCACATAGTAAGCAAGCTGTCTTTTATTTACTTATTTTCAGCCAGTATTGTCCCTGAGCAAAGCATAATTCTTCCGACAAGGCACAGAAGTAGCATTATGAAACAGCCAAAGTAGCCCTTCTGCTCTACACAACATTGACAAAGCCTCACCTGAAGTCCTGGGTCAAGAGTGGGAGATCCCACCTTAAAAGATATGGGAACCCACTTGAGAAAATTCATGCATGAGCACCAAATATAATCAAAATTCTAGATGTACTCAAGGAAAAAGAGGAAAAGCCATTTGGTCTAGACTGTAGACAAGCGAGGGGACAGCACCAGGTATTAAAATGTTGCCGCAAAGAGGAAGGGAATAAACTATTCTCCATATTCAATTTGAAAAGGACAAAAAAAATCCACAATGGGCATAAATTGAAGCAGACACTTGGATTATGTGCTAAAATGAAGTCCTCCTACCCATAAACATAGGTGAAAATTAAAATATTTCACTGAGGAGGAAGATTGATTCCACCACTGGAAGCTGAGAAAAACAGACTAGAGGAACAGCCATGAATAGTTTATCTACAGCTAAATAAGGACTAGTCAGCTTCCTGTAGTCCTTTCTCAGTCACTTTTTCTTTGCTTATTTCTCAATAATAGGAACATCTAAAATGAGGTTAGTCAGCGAAGGCGGGCTTGGAACTTAGGGTATGTAAAGTTAGCTTCCCTGAGCAGAAGGAAGAGGACTAACGCAGAAATGAGAAGAGATTAGGACAACAGCACAAACGTAAAGAAAAAGCAGTTTCTATTTTCATTACAAAGCAGATCCTCTCTGTCATGAATATGACCGAATGCCTTGAACCAGTAAATTATTTACTAAGTTACTTATTCATATTATTTGATATATTTATTACCCAAAAGCATTTACAGTAATCACTCCAGAACAGTGAAAGCACACTCACAAGCAGAAACAACTGCCACCGATTCTGGGCCCTATACACGTCAGCAGTGGCAATGACAAGTAACGTGCCCTTCCGCCCCAGAAAAAGAAGGCCAGAAACCAGTCGTTTTCTTCTTCTTTGATTCCTGAGCCAAGGTAGAAGCCAGAAGCAGCTCTTTGCTTTGTGTGTTTCACAGCCACAGACTTCAAAATGACAATTGATTTTCTAGAAAGAGGAGTCATAAAACTTTTGAAGTCCAGATAGATTAAATCTACTGCATTTCTTAGAAAATCAGTTGGCATACTTACAGCCATTTGATTATTCAGACAATTTATCTTTGGTTCATTTTGTACCCTTTTTTCTTTATCTCTGTTTCTTTAATTACAACTTGTCCGGTGCATATCCTTAGACCACAGCAATTATAACAACCCTCTAACTGCTCTCATTATCTTTTCCTTCAAGACCCGCTTTAAATTCTTGCATTCTGTTGAGGTCAGACAAATGACACCATGGTTGTGCAGATCACTACTTTACAATGCCACACAAGGTTGGACATGATATAGATTAAAAATCAAACTGAAAATAAACAAGATGAAATGCATCGGGTAGAGCTCAAAGGGGAATATCAGGCTACAACTGAAAACCTTAAGTATTGGATTTGTAGGACCGTAAATTTTTGTTCATGGTCCTGAAACAAAAAGTAGGAATGTTCTAACAGGATTTGCAGACAATGAGCAGGTAAGAGGTATTGCCAATCTTTGAGAGAATTAATATATCGTGCTGTAAAACTCTGAAATAGAAAAGGAATGAAGTTCAAATATACACTGTGCAAGACCAACTTCTGGGCAAAAAGCCCAAACTTTTTACAAGCTGGGAACTCAATATGAAATGACAAAGGAGGAGAATGACTTAGAAGATCAAAAATTACCAAGAAACACAAAGGTAGCTGTAAAAACAGACAAGGTATTATCCCTTTAGAATTGCATGTCCTTCATCACTTTTACATTACCGGTATTGCTACACTAAAGAAGATACCTTACAGTAGCACTGGAAACATTAGTACAACTCGAGCACTGATGAAATTTCACCTAGAATACAGCTTTACAAACAGATAAACTGAATTGAAACAAGTACAAAGGCCTGCTTAGATGGGGAGAGGAATTGAAAGTTTGTTTTGGAGCAGAAACTAAAAAAGACTGACTTCATTAGTCAATTAAAAAAAGAAGGCCGAGGGTTAATATCGTTACTTGCCTAAATATATTCCTATCAGTACAAGTGTAAATAGGTACAGAACAATCATAAATAAAATGCAACAAGAAATTAGAAGTTTTAATTTTTGGTATAGTCAGATTATGACACAGCCTTCCAGCAGAGAGGGGCACGGGAAGCTCTGAGAACACATTCCTTTTAAAAAGAGGGAAAACTGAAATCTAATTTAAATGTATAACAATCAGCAGGATAGGAGTAAACTCAAGAGCAGATTTAGTGCCACAAGCTTATATCCGCAAGAGAAATTGGCAGCCACGGTAGAATGACCAGATCACCCATACTGGAAGCAAAATACATGGTACAGCAAGGAAGTCAGCAGCAATGCCAAGAGAGGGTAAAAAAGAAAGTTAATCCAAACACTTTATGTTTATATAGCGTCTTTTCAGCTCTACATTAAGAAAGAGCATGTTGGTAACTCCTTGCAACTTAAGTATGTTACCCCTGTGTAAAAATGATCAACGTTAGGCTACTCAGATACTAGCTTCACTGAAATAACTGTCAAGACATAGTGATTTAAAGAAACAAGACCTACCTACAGCACTATAATGAAATAAACTTTAATTTGCACTTAAATAAAAAGAGTTTGACTGCTAAGACTAATTCATTGCATTTTCTCTTTTGCCTCCATAAAAACTTAATACACTATAGAGGAAAGACAGAGAGATAATGAAACCGCATAACAGCTCAATAAGACTTTTAAAACAGCTGGCAATCAAACATGTAAGATAGTATTCTCCTGTTCACAACCTCTAAAATGGATGAACCCTATGTTCGTCAAAGTTGCTGAGGAAAAAGAGGGATGAGGAAAACAATGAAGAAAACATGGAAATACAACGCAAAAACTTCTGAGCAAACTCAACGTGAGGGAGTTTTTGTCCAGATGACATGCACTTGCTAATGCAAGCCATTAAGAGACTGAGAGGATTACAGCTTTGAGTGACCCTAAACAAAAGCATTCATTAGACAGCACGTTGACAGACGTGAGTATAAACTGTATGTCAGAAACTCCCTGTGCATCTGAAAAAATTATCTGGCATAATGCTTGCACAATCTGTCATCAGCTCCATCCTGTAGCTTTTCTAGCTTTTTATGTAGTAGAAAATTATAATACTGACAATTATATTTTTATGGCACTATGTACCTCTTCTGCTTTTAGCAAAGAGTCAACCTGCATTTGATTTTATTTTCAGAATCCTGCTTGTACAACACAATTCACAAGCTTCCCTTTTCTTGGTGATCCTCTGTCCCATATAGTAATGCAGATACTTGTTTAAGTCTGGTAAACTGATAGATTGTACTGACATGGGAAACAGGTAATATTTCTTCAAATAGCTTGGACATTGAAATTGCTGACTCAAGTACTATCATAAATGGATATGATGGAAAAAATAATGTTTAAGTAAAAATATTATTTGCCAATTCATACTACTGTTTGTTATGACTCATGCCTAAATCCATATTTGGGACAATTAAACATGCTGAGCACGTTTAAATGCTGTTCACATTAGGGGTGAACACCGCTGTTTACAGGAAAAATCCAATACTAAATTATTGGGTACAAATCAGCATAGACACAGCAGTGTTAGCGGAGGAACATCAATCTAAACAAGCAAAGAAAACAGACATTTATTCAAATTTTTTCAAGGACATTTTCAAACAAGGTTTGTGGAGCAGATAGCGATCATACATGTCAGGCATGTTTTTGTCAGATTAGTTTTCACCTTGTTTCGTTGAGAAAGCAAATGTAAAAGTATTAACATCTTTAGTTACTGTTTTCGTGGTGGGGATCAATTATTTTTGCCAAATGAGATTTCATGTTACATGTATTTAAAGGTGTCATGAAAAAATGCATTTTCCTAGACAAATATTCTTACTGGAATTCTCGGAAATTCAAATAATTGAGCCTTAGGATAATATTAACTTTAATAAATATGAACATATTGACTGAACACATTTGGTCTTCAGAATTTCCTTGTCTAAAAATTGCACGCACATTGATTCCTCTGTCCATTATTCAGAGAACACCCCATACATACATAAAGGTGTCTTCCCGATTATAGAAACATATACACTTAATAGAAAAACTCTATTCAATTTAGCTTCTGTGTACAAATGCAAGTAATCATTTCAGATATACTAAGTACATATTTAGAAAAGAGCTTTATGTGTGGAAGAAAAATTGCATTTCCAAATTAAGAAAACATACATAATTTAAGAGGTAATTGACCAACAAATGTTGTGTGTGATTCTGTTTAACCCAATTACATATGTCATTTATAAAGTGGGAATATAGCTAAAATCATCATTGCGGAGGCAATATGAATAGCAATTAAGAACAGTTTAGATGTTTGCCTGCTTTCCTGTAATCTTCTCTTACAGATGTTATAGGAAAAAAGGAGAGGACCCCAATCTTGCTACAAAATCTAAGCACGAAGGTTCATTTTAGATTTGAGGCATGCACTTCTGAAAGAAGCTCTGAGCTCTGCCCAAGAAAGATTCAACTGTATAACCGGGTCCTTAGGGAACATATTTCCAAGGAAAATCTAGGGACAACAACACACCCATTCATCCTGCAGCACTAGGCCAATTGTGTACCGTGCTAACGCTGTCACCTTTCAGTGAGAAAGAAACACGAAGTCCTAACAAATGTGGACATGAAGAATGTCACTGCATTTTGTCCGGTAATATAACAGCCAGCAGCAGCCTGGCTCAACGCTGCCGTGTGGTTTATTCATCAAAACCAAAACAATCTTAACCAGAAACCTCCACTTTCTGTTCTGTGGCACAGCAGGATGTTTAAAAACTACTGCCTTCAGCTCCATTTCTGTGATAAGCAAAAAGAATACGACAGACAGAGCCCCTTGATATTTAACTGCTGGCTTTTGAAATACTCTAAAATACATATGATTATTAGGACCATCCTGAAATCTTCTGTGCCTCAAGAATGCAGGAACTGAATGTTCATATTACTCATCTTCTGTAAGTGCTCTTACCAATCACACTTGTGCTCTCCGGCCCAGTGAATATCAATTTGCAGTAAATGGAAAAACTCCAAGAGGATAGATAAAAGCAGAAAAAGCCAAATTCAAGTCCAACTCGAATGTGGCTTTGACTTGGGTTTCTGACATTGCAGGTGAATGTCTTTACAGGAGGGTATTCTCTCCCTCTCGTTTCACACAAAGCTTTGAAAAGCTTTCATTTCATCCCACTTTGGTACAGAACAACTTTTGAAAGCTCAGAAAAGATGCCAGATGCGGAAAACAGTTCCTATGCACGACTTTGTGAGATATTAGATTGAATGTCGCATTTGCATGTGCAGCAGTCCTGACTTTGTATTTTCCCATTCCCGGGAGCTGTGCACGTTTTAGCACGCTGCACTCCCTTACTGCCAGTGCACCGAGCACTTTTCTGCAGAAAGGGAAAGTACTGAACACAAAGCCTGTGGTGCTACTTCACCTTTGGTCCTTTCCAAGACTATTATGAGTAAATTCTCAGAAACTTCCCTGCACTTCTAAACGGGCCCACAGCTCAACTGTGTTTTGACCGGGCCCTATACCACACAGCAGCTATACCTACAAGGTGTTCTACGCAGCAAAAACATGTATTGTTATCCAAATTTTACTAAGATCGTTTTAACTTCCCTCATTTATGCTCATATCTTCTAGCTGAACCGTTACATATAAACCTGCATTGAAAAGTAAAGAATAATCTTCCCTAGGAATGAAAACAGGACAAAAGCAGAATAATTTAAGTAAATACATAATTGGCAGAGGGATACACCTTCAAGCCACATGGGAGAAACCACCTTACAAGAACTGAAGCAAAACCGTTTGCACCCACATAACAGAGAGGGAAGATCTGCAGCTGTATAAATTATTCTTATATAAGCTGTATAAACAATGCGTTCATGTAGTATGAGGTTAATCAGAAGAATCACTTTGCACTTGGCACAGCAGCACATGCTAGCTTGATTAGAAATCCTTATTTATCTTTTCTTTTTTGGAGAGACATGAACCTTGCCCATGCATTACCATTGTTTGCCAATACATATCCCGCTGAGGAAAATGCATTTTGTGCAAGTCTACTTAGATCTGAATACCAATTCAACTACAAGAAAAAAAAGTCTAAGCTTCTCTTTGAAAACCTGTGGTAACATTTAAAATGTAATTGCTTTTGGAAAATGACAACTAATTATCCAAAAGCAAAATGCACATTAGGCATTTAAATAATTAAATGTCAATCAGTATAATAAAAGTGTCACTTTTTACTTTTTGCTTTCAGAAATCATTTTACTGAGTTTTAAAATTAATCTATCTACATACATTGGCACATGCCTTTTGCGATTATGCTTATTCACATAAAATAAAATCTTAATAAATTGTATTATTTCTACCTACAGACTTCCTGCTTATGTCCTTCAACTACAACTGCTATTTTTAAAGGTACAGATATTACTATTACTGCAAGCTGTTTCAGCCTGCATTTGTTTTTACATACTCTGCCCATTATCTTGCTGCACGCCAAGGGGATTTTTTATCCACTACTGATCACTAGAACAATTATTTCACCGTGTTATGAATCTGTAAATCAGACATCATTACACAGAGGAAGTGAACCATGTTAGCATTAGCATTGTGGAGTCTGAAAAAGCGGTCCACTGTGGAGCTGTAAGAATTACTCATCTGAAGGATGTGTTCCATTTTCCTGTCTAATCTGAATCAGATTTGATATGAAGCAAGATTAAAGAATAAAATACATACATATATATATATATATATATATATATAACTCACAACAGATGTTTTTAACACTGGAGAAATGTAGGTTAAGTGCACAGTTAAGATTGCATTCAGCAGTATCTTCCCTAGACACATCATTCCTAGTTCTTCACATCAGATTCTTTAACATCTCGTCTCACTCCCGAGGCTAACTCACACCTGCAACTCCCCTCACGGATGCTGGAAGAGGCTGCTGCTTGCTTACAGACGGGAGGATCTTCCAGTTAGCTCCCCCCGCTCCTGCTGCTAAACGTGGCCAAGGGAGGAGCTGCTCAAGGCTTCCTCCTCATCCCTTCAGGGCAGAAAGACTGCTGCTTTCCCCTGTATCTCTCTTTACAGACTCATTCCCTGTGGTAGGGCATGGGTATATCACATGATATCATAGGGAACTTAACTTCTTCCTGTTATGAAGTTATCAAAAAAATAAGATCAAACATGGCAGTGCACATAGTGAAATTGAGAATGGGTTCCTTGTATGAATGCAACGGTCTCCTTTCGCACCCCAGTACAACCGTCGATTTTAGAGAGTCCTAGCTGTCCTCTCCCATGTGTAGGAATAAATACACGTAAGCTGTAGATTCACACATACTACCTGTATACATTCAGGTACATATAGACAGATTCATACTAAAACCATTATAATAATGTCTAAGCACTTACATATAGTTTATAAGGCTGCGTAGGTAAATGCATGTACATACCTAGCGCATATTCTCTGTGAGGGCACAGGGTGTGTACATACACATATAGGTACATTAGTACTGAATATCTCTGGGAGAAAACAGATGACAATGGTTGCATTCCCACAGATAAACATAAGAGTTTGTGCAGCAGTAACTACACTGGTCCCAACACATCCACATTGGAAGTCATTCTAGAACAATGAACCAGGATTCAAAGCAAGCAAAAGAAAGGTTTTCCCCCATTTATAGTCATGTGAAACTCTACTCAACACGAGCAAAAATGGTAAGGATGTGCCACTGGTACATGCTGTAATATCATATTTTAACAATTTGGGAGAATGAAATAAAATATACTGTATTTTAATCCATTCAGAAAAGCAGCCCCGTTCCAAACACGTCCATTGCTGCATCTGTAAGTCATTCTGTTTAAGCACTGGCCCTACTCACATGTAGCACCGTAAGCATGACTACATTTCTTCCATAAACTTGCTATAACAGGATAACAGTAGCTACTGGAACTGAGGTGGGCAGATTGTTTCCACCAGATAGTTACTGCTCGGTCCAGTCTTCCATTTCCTGTCTCCATTCAAATATTTTTTGTTGTTGTTTAATAATTACCCTCACCTGTTCTGTAACTTGAGCAAGATATTTCACTTTTTTTTTTTATTGTGATGAGAATAAAAATATTTTACATTATAAGAAAAAGCAGAGATTTTCTGGGGCAACATTTTAACCTAAAGAAGAAAAAATTTAGAGTTCTAATTTGTCACCACGATAGTCCCTACTGAAAAACAGGTATAGCATTATGGGGAAAAAAGGCTTTGATGTGACTGAATTATGTGCTTTTAGGAAATAGTTTGCAGAGTTTGTGTAAAATTTATTATGTGGCCAACGCACTGCACACCTTTGTAGCTATCCAGTATGCTGGCTAACTCCCAGTTGCTAATTTAATCACATTATAGAAAACCCATTACTTTTCTGACTCTTCTACTACGATACTTCTTCAGTCATTTAAAAACCAAGGACTACGAACCGTTCCATCTCCACATATATTCAAATGATTGAACTTCTTTATTTGGCCTACAGCCCTAATTTAGGAAATTCTGGCCCAATTCATAACTTATAAGAATAAAAAAAGTGCCCTGGATTTGTGCAAAATTGATAGTATAGGTTCACTCATGAGGTACCCTGCAGGCATTATCTCAGTCATCTCCTTCAGATGATCTATAGGACCTGATTGAGACTCCCTCCTCTACTCCCTCAGTGCCCACGTTCCAATGGAGAGCAGATGGCACAGTGAATCTCCCGGTCACATCCTGCAGTACAGCTATCGGTAGGTGCACATCTGAGGACCAGAGCTATATCATGTATTCATACACTTGACAGGTCATAGATATAGAAATGTGTCACAAGGACAAGATTCAGAGTTGCCTTTATACTTTAATATTTCCTGATTTAATTTAGTGCTTAAAAATATACCCTTTCTTCTTTGAAAGCCAATTGTGATTGGGCAGATCAGTTACGTAGGTTTTGTTTCATTAATGGAAGATAAACGGTTATTTCTAGAAAAAAAAAGCACATAAGAAAAGGTAATATTAATAAATGCTAATAATGAAGACTAAAATGATTCTGATGAGTGTTTGTGCCTGCAATATGCAACAAGGCAAGAGTCTCTTACAGATAACACCAGGATGGTCAATTATGACTATTCACTGTGCAAGGCAGGGATTTTAGTAGCTGATTTTTGAGGTATTCATCAAGCTCTTTTTACAATACAGTTTGAACAAGATGAAGAATGGCTGGATAAACATCCCCTTGCTGCTTCTATGAAAGATGAGACAGACCTTGCCCACATTTTAAATATCCACAGAGCTCATGATTATGAAGATCCTCTTGTGCTTTGATGCTAGGTTGATGTCACTGTAGTTATTGGAATCATCTGAAAGGGAAAGGAAAGAGCAAGAAACCCTGTCTTGTATTATTTCCATCTGAAAATGGGGAGATGGAGCAGACACAAAGCAAATACTCTCACTGCACTGCCTGTTCCCCCTCACCTTTCTACACTCATTCCTGAAGTTCAGGATATGTAATAATACCATTTCGGAGATGAGTGAGCTGTGACTGGTTTATAGCAGGCTTTTTCAGCAAACCAATTTTAATTTTTAGTAATACTAAGCAGAGCAATCATAAACAGAAGGATCCACTTTGTGATGACAGCGATGAATTTCTTTCAATTTCCTCCATCACAGTAAGAAAATGGGAAATATATCCAAATATCATTTCCTTTTACAGATTTATTATCACTGGATCATATTTTATTGCTATTATATGAACACCGTAGTTAGATACTTGTGCTCAGAGAAAACCTCCTCATTTTTGGCAATTTCCCTTTTTATAACTCTTTAATCCCAGCTAATTTCTGCCTCATTACTTTAACATAATTCCTCACTGATGAGAATCTTAGGAGAAGGGACACTTTGCAACATCAGTGCCTCTCCATGAAAAGAGAATCTAAAAATAAGTATGAAAGTAATCGAGTCCAGCAGAAGGAGGACACATATTAGAGCCTCAACCCTCAGTTATTTAAAAAAGAACTATCCTCACTTATTCCACTGAGGGACTAAAAGAACCAAAAAACATCTTATGTAAAGAAAAAAAATCTAGTTACAGAAGATCATACTATGAGATTGACTTTGAGTCAATAGAACCACCAGCTCCTCCTAGGGATAAAAGACCAAGGCCTGGAACTTATGTTAAAACTAACCTGATAAGAGACTCAGTAGACTAACTACTAGATCAGCCATAGTTCTGGTTTCCGACTCGAGAACATTTAAGTGGCATCACCATCCTGAAATATGTCCGAGGTAAACTAACCCCCTGCAACCTAACAACCAAGCAGGAACCATTTCTGAACACAGTCCTTCCTCATTCGGAGTATGCAATTAATCCTCTCCTCCTATTTATATCCCTAACCTCATCTCATATCAAGCATCCTTGGCACTAAAAAGTCACTAGAAAGAACCAATGAACAGTCAAGTACCCATTTCTCAAGAGAGCTCTTGCTTTGCATATTTTTATATTCATGAGGCACAGCTGTCAGATCCACCCTTCAGTAGCTTAACAAGCACCTAGATCTTCTCTCCAGGTTCAATAGCTGCTCACAGCCAGATTGCTTTCAATCCAGCTGGGGGGCTGAACTCTTGCTTCTTCCCTAGAAACAGCCTTGCAAAATTATCTCAGCTGGAAGTCAGTCAGTGCTACCTAAATTTTTCTGCCTATAAGCGAATAGAATTAGTTGAAGGCTTTACCTTCATTCCTGAAAGCGATTTTACTGTTTACCTCATAACACAGGGAAAATTCATGGTTTCTAACTTCCCAGTTAGTTGAGGGATGGCAAGGGGTCATCTAATAATGGTACGGTCAACAGCTTCAGCACTACCACATCACGACTAACATGAGACTTTTTAGAACATGAACTGAATAAAAATACTGGCTAAAAACTTTTATGGATCAGGGGACAAGGGGAGGAAGGGGCAGTCATCTTGGTGATGTGTCACTAAGAACTCAATTCATAGCAAAGATAGGAAGTGAAGTGGGTTCCTCGAGCGGGTCGACTCACCCAAAATACACCCTGGCAGAAGAATTCTGCTGATTGTAGACAAAAGGAAATGCAATTCTAACAGTGTAGAGTGGCTGTTCAAAAATTCTGCACACATGCACTGAACCTGTGGATTTTTTGGCACTGTTAGCAAATGTCATCCTTAGAAGTCTCTAGGTAAGAACTTGTGGATCCCCTAGTGAGCACCCTCTTAAGATAACCACCACAAAGAAACTACTCTAGGCCTCACATAAAGTATAATTGCTGAATTTCCACTAATAGTATGCCTTCCCCAGGGCTCCATGAGCTGAATGCCCCCACAGTTCAACTGCAGATCGCAGAGTAATAAAAGACAAAAAAAAAGAGGAGTCGGAAAGATAAGTAATCAACTCTCTAGTTGACTGTCACAAACTTGACTTGTTTATACCACTACGCATATCGAGAGTGAGCAGCAGCTGAGCTGACACCTACAACCTGTGGGAAAAGAGACCTTCAATTCATACATCCCTCAAAGCCACTTTCAGCGTAGTAACCTACCCACAGATATAGGAAATAGAAGTAGGGGTCTTCCTCTTGGAAATGCTACTACTAAAACAAAGGTGTTCCGGTCTCCCTGTATGGGGATGGTGCCCTGACATAGACGATCTTGTTTCATGTGTACAACATTGTCATAAAACTAAACACTGCCACAGCAGAAGAGAACATGCCCAGGAGGCTCTGCTGATCTGAAATTTATCTAAACCTCTGGAGTATGTAAAATCTGGGTGGAAATTCCATGCCAATAAATTAACCGGCATTAGCATTCTGGGATATGAAAAGTACTAAGTCGTCTTTTCGCTTGTTCCTTTATTCCTTGATTTAAACCCACTTCTAAATGTAGCCTAAACTAAGTCAGATTCTACTCAATTACATTGTACTAGATAATGACCCCGCTCAGTTGCATGGCGTTCCATCAGAGTGAAATAAAAAAGGCTACAGACATGCAGCACAGAAGATAATTTATTTTTGAAGACCTAAATTTGCTTTGCTTTTTTTTTCTCCTCTCCATTTTTCTAGGAGCTTCCTTGTTTGACCATGAGAACACTACCAGTTAGATGTCCATCTGTGATAAATCTTACCACAAAGAAATACAACAGATTAATAGCTTAGGAAGAAAAAACACCCACAGAAGTAAACTCCACCAATGACCCCGTTCTGACATTGGTACAGCTGTATACAAAAGTTTCCAAACAGAACAGTACTAGAACATAGCTACGCTTTGATACCAAAATAAATTTACATTAGTAGGCCTGTTAAAACTTAGTAGTATTGTAGGCAAATGGAACTCATTCTGGTAGAAATGTAGAAGCATCTCTGCATTTATATGTTGAAATCTGAGTGTTTCATCTGGAATCAGTCCCTAATTTTCTTGCCCAGCACAGAAGTCAGTCATGATTGTGAATCGACAGGCTGATAAGTTTAAAAGATGGTGAGGGACAGTCCCACGTTCATTTCTCAGTTCAATTCCTTCCTTAGAAGGATATCAGTTTCTCTCCTCATAGTTTAACCTTTTTATTATTTTCAATTTGGAAACCAATTACAACAGCATACATCTCAAGAGTACATTCACAAATACATTGGCCAAAGACCTGACAATCACAACAGAATC